>JAGDQP010024857.1:0-27485 GCA_022664845.1 Lepisma saccharinum
AGGCCATCTTGGAATTCTGGGGGCAGCGCCCCAATGAGGCGAAGCGAGTATATACATTACACAAGTGTAAAAAGCTGCGAAATACGAGCAAAAGCACCAGGGGTGCAAACTGTCCAGTCAACTCCTTCAACCTTAAAAAGTGGTGAAATGGAATATGGATGAGCCTAGTTCCTCGCGCCAACTTCCAATACTCCTGCGTGTCCCACCAAGTTTTACTCGTCACAAACGTTAGCACTGCCAGGAGCATGTTATACAGGCAGAATATGGAAGTTTCCCCATTCGGACGCAGCGCTCTGGAGTATGAGGGAATATCTGCATCATGTGGCGCAGTGCACTGCAGATTCTGGTTGTGATAAAAAGACGCAGTTCCTCCAAACTCCTCAAGTTCGATGCGCGGCCTGCTGTGGGATTCTTCGCGCAGCGACGCGAGCGAATCGAGGGGAGTAGCAACACGTACGACAGTGCATGCAGCCGAGTTCCGCGTGTCAGAAAACGTCAGCATGCTATACAGGAACAAGAGTTTATTGCGAAATCAGCGATTTTGAGGTTCTGTAAGAAAAAAGATGTTAAAAATTGAAATATGAAATTTCGAAGTATGACGGTATATCATCACTAGTAGATTACAAAATATCTGCAAAGACATCATTTTGAATACAAAATGGCTGACTTCATAATCCATTTTCCAGAATGTTTGAACTAGAGATACGAAATTTGGCATAAACGTTTATTAACAAGAGTAGTTTAGGAATAATTTATATTTTTGAAAAAGTTGTTAACTTGGATCAAAATGGCCGCACAAAAACTTTTTCCACACCATTCGAGCTATAGAAACGAAATTTGGTATGAAGGTGTACCATCACAAGTAGGTAACGGCAACGTAAGAAAACTTTTTAAAAATCGCTTTCTTTATTTCAACATAGCCGCCCAAATACCATTTTCCAAACCACTGAAGCTCGAGAAACGAAATTTGGTATGAAGGTGTACCATCACGAAAATGTTTCAATAAATCGATCAAACCACCGCTATGAGCGTGCAGCCCCCGAGGCGATATGGGAAAAGGTCTGCACAGCATGGGGCGCTGTCCCCAGAAAGTCTGATCACAATAAAGGGGGCGTAGCCCTAAAAATTTGAAGTTGGGGCGCACACGGAATTCTGGGGCAGCACACCCAGCGAGGCGAACACAGTGTATATATACACGTATAAAAAGCTGTGAAATCCGAGCAAAACACCAGATGATGTTCGAGCCTTAGGGTTGGAGGTGGATTTTAGGGCCGCCAGCAGGAAGCAAATTTGCTGTATCATCACAAGTAGATTACAATAAATATGGCAAAGCTTCCCTATGTTTCCATAAATATCTCATTCCCACGGGTGGTGGGTATGGGAAAAAATCTGCAACATGGAAGCACAGTGTCCTGGAGAGTGGTTACGATAAAGGAGCGTAAGTACCCAAAAACTCGAAGTTGGGGGCACAGCCAGCCACGGGGGGAGAGGACCTAAACGAGGCCGAGCGAGCGAGTATATATATATTATATACGTACAAAAAGCTGTGAAATCCGAACAAAAACACCAGAGGTGCAAAAGTGGAGCCAAGTTGTTTAGCCCTAAAAAGGTGTGAAATGGGAGACGGATGAGCCAAGTTCCTTGGTGACAGCATGTAACAGGAACAAAGGAACTTCGCGCGAGGTGGCAAGGTTCATGATCCTCAAGCTATAAGGGTGGTAGGGATCCTAAAACCCACTACGTCCACCGCCACCAACCCTAAGGCTGTTGCCAGCTCGCGCGAAGTTCCTTTGTTCCTGTTACATGCTGTCACCAAGGAACTTGGCTCATCCGTCTCCCATTTCACACCTTTTTAGGGCTAAAGAACTTGGCTCCACTTTTGCACCTCTGGTGTTTTTGTTCGGATATGATTACTACATATCCAAAATCGATTTTTTAAAAATGGTATTTTTGGAGTCTCACGTGAAGATATTAGGGAATTTCCGGCATTTCAGAACGTAATCTGTCAAAGAAGTCTAATGGTGTGTTTTTGAGCTGACCGTGCTTAGAATTAAAATGACTAACAAGCTTTGAAGGTTTCATAGCATCATTGGAAAGTGTCTCGGAACACACAACACATAATGGACGTGGTAATTGTTCACTGTCAGGGGCTATAATGAACCCAAACTTCAAATAATCCTTGTCATAATGCCTAATGAAGTTTCCTTTAATTTTCTTGTTCTTCTCACTCTCGTGTGGTTTTGTTTCCTCACATGGGCGCTTTTCGTGAGTTTTTTAAGTCGACGGAGATATACTTCCATGACCAGTTTTCTCCTTTCCAACGTTTTTCCTTGAGAAAAAGCTCACAATAGTACGTTGTTCGGCTCTCTTACCATCCATTTTCTGCTTTCGGCTTATGCTTAAACATAAATCTTCACTAACTGAAACACTTTCAGAGAACTCTATTTATTCGCTCCTCACTTCTCACTTACCTGATAGCAACTAACGATCAATGTTGTCAGGTTCTTGTCACTAATCCCTCAAAATATTTTAAAATTCCCGATTTTTTAAATAAATTCCGGCGTGCTGAATTTACTTTCTACATAACAGGTATTCTCATAACGGCTTGCTAACTTTGTATATTTTTATTAGTGCGATTTTGCACTCACCAGCATTTTCAGATCATTTGATGTATTGTTGATGGGTAAAAAAAAACATTTGTTATAACGACATTAATCAATTGTAGACACGGGTTGCTTATTGAAATAATTTCATAGTTTACGGATATTATTTAAAGTTTCTTTCTTTTTTAAATCTACTTTTTTGATTGTTGAACAACGTTTCTTTTAGCGGAGAGACATAGAGAAACAATAAGTGTAGAAAGAAAGAAACAACGAAATGTTTGTATCTGATCACGCCGAAGTTAATCCGTCAAGCTTGTCGCAACAATAAAAGAGTGTTTATTTACAATGAGTCAGAGAGCGGTGAGAAAGCGCTATATGAATAAGCATTCGTACACGAGTGTGCACATTCTACGATAATTTAAGAGTATACAGAATACAGCATAATAGCCAACAAAATATTTTTTCTTGACTTTAAAAGTTTCTATATTTGAAGTATAAGACAGTTTCATAGATTCAACAAAATTTCCCGATTTTGGCCTTTCTTCTCTTTCTCCCTCCATGCGGTAAAAAAATGCGTTTCTCGCCTATTTACAAATCACTGAGAGATGGCGGTCGGTTTTCCATTTGTTGGTAGTTTCGCCGAGCGATTATACCATGCTATGTTAAGCGGTTTTGAATTTGCTTTAATTTCTGTGAACTCCCTGAGCTGTACGTAGCGATATTGGAGCGTTCTATTAGTACCCAAAGGTAGACGACAGAGCAAACATTTAATGCCTTCGTTCATTTTCGGTTTGATACCAAACAGACAAACTTTCAGTTCTTGCTAGGAATTATACGTTTGTTGTCAGTGTGCGGTCCATTCTTTTTTAATTTAAATCTTAATTCTTGAGTTATGCATATACCGGGCTGTCCAATTAATATAATTGCACATTTTTCACATATTTGCAGCAAATGAAACAAAAAATTAAAAACGTCTCACAGCGATAACAAACGTAAGAAACAAAACATGAAATTTGTCTTATTGGATTTGATTGGAAGTGGACGATCAAGATTATTTCACCACTCTTCTCCCTGATTTCATACACTCATTACATTTTTAAAAGCATCGAGCAGTCCAGTACTTATAGACAATATGAGAATCTGCATATGTTTCACAGTTTGAAATGGTGAGAAGCTCAGATAGTATTCCATTTGGTATTAAAGATATATAGAAATTTTGCTAGTGCAAATTTACGAAAAAAATGAGTACTAAGATTCAAATCTTCGAAGTTTCCGCCGCGGACCGGCAAAATATTTTCGCAGACCGGCGGTTGAAAACCACTGGTTTAGCAGATCGTGCAAGTCTAAAAATGGATAGTAGCTAAGCTGGAATGAATACATTTCCAGCTGATTTTAGTGCCGCCGAAATGGTTGAGTGGACAGAGTATCCTTCGTTTTGTCCGTGATACGATCCAAATAAATTTATGGTGATTACTCTGATATACTGAGCCATAGTAACAGTGTAGAGCATCATGGCTGCAACTATTGAGTTTTTATTTTGGCCTGTACAACCATCAGCGAACAAGTAAACTTCTTCAACCTGTAACAAATAAAATATTCCGACCATTGAAAACTAATGCTAACAACTGGATCTTTTAGAAAAATTGAAAAATAATTTTTAATACAATTAAATTAAATTATAATTTAAAGTTTTATAATTTTCAAGAATAGTATTCTTTGGGTCAATTGAATTAATTATTAACGAATATTCAAATATTTATTTTATTTTATTTTTCAGGGATAGAAATAACGAAGTATCAGAATAGATAGAATAGGTCTTAGACTTAAGGGGGGGGGGTACAAGTAATAGGGTAGTACCCCTCGATCCTTCTGGGTGGGTACATTGTACCCCTGTACCCCCCGCCACAGCGCCCCTGACTATAATAATAATAATAACCGTAATAATAATGTCATTTCTTTGTTCATAATAGATTGCAGCAACATACGAAAGTTTTTCTATAAAATCGATAATTTACCTAATAAGTAAGAACATTTCTCGTACTTAAGTTTGCAACACTGGTTTCGATCGTATGAAGGTTCTATCGTATGAAGTGTCTATCCTATGCAGGTAATTTACTTTTCTAAAAGCTTTTTTATATATCTGGTGATCAAGAACAAAATTGACAATAAAAGAAATATGTAGAGCTTAAAAAGAGTAAATTAAATTATTATTTTTTATAACTATTTTTGAGGGGAAACATGAAAAAATTCCGCATGAGAACTTCATAGGATCGACACTTCATACGATCGACACTGCGTACGGCCGAAACAGGTTTTTTCGTCTGAGGTGTCGATCGTATGAAGGTTGAGATGTAAATTCAAGTTTCTATCCTATTAAGTGTCGATCCTTTGCCGCAGTCCGGCTGCGGTACTCTACAGATAACAAAAGGTAACTTTGTTTCGCGCCAGAGTATATTTACTTTGTAGTAAGAAAAGTAATGGACAAGCATGAAAACTTTTGTCCATATTCCATTGACCTATGACGTTTGCTTCAACACTCAATGTCTCTTGATCTTCCAGCATTGACAATGTACCCTTGTAGCGGTGGTCGAAGTGAGACGGAATGCACCGGTATGTCATACCGGCTCTGGTTTTTGAGAGCTAAATGCTAACCGTTACTGAAACATATGGTATGTATGTTCTTTTATCAACTTCTTATTTGTCTAAGCAACTATTAGGTAAATATACCGTCTCTGCTTCTTTCTTACTTCGAACACTGTAAGAAAGGTCTATAATTGCTAGTGTTTTATTTAGAACCTCATGTCAGTTACCTTTATTTTCGTACTCCAATTTCTTGCACATATGTAAATTCTCTAATTCTATCACAATGCACTACCTACCTCTGAAATTTACCCAAAATAAATAAAAATTAAGGGAGAATATGCAACTTACCACATAATTTAACTACATAATGGCGCTAAGTGTGGAACATTTCCTTTCTTTCCCATGGATTAAAACATGATATCAGCAATAAACAGATTATATTCAAGAGGAATCAGTAAGCCATTCTTTTTTATAAATATAATTGATTAAAGAGGTATGATTAAGTATGGTCCATAATTGAAATAATAAAACCCAGTGGTGGGCCACCAAGCAATGAAAAAATGCAAACATGGCCCACAACTGGAGCCTGTGGATTAAGAGGTAAATTAAACTAGCGAGCAATCAAGTTGAATTCACAGGACATTTCTGTTACTTTATTTTTTCTTAAAGCAGCTGTTTTATTGTGTCACCGGTAGTGGGCCGGTGTGGCCTATTGCTAGACCCACGCCTTTCAAATGTACCTAAGGTGGGCCATAAATCTTAACAATAATAATAGTGAGTTTGATCTACATTCTATCCAAGAATGTACTTATTTGTTTATAATTAGTAACCTGAATTTGTATTACTTAATATGAATTTCAGATTACCTCTATATTTTGATATTACACTTTCTTAATAAACTACTTAATGAAATCACACGGAGCCACACCATGCACAGCCCCTGACACATATATGGAACTTTGTACTTTACTTGTTAGAATAGAAAGAAAAGAACTTGTTTGGGTGAAATATTAAATCTTGCTCTATTTTAGCAAAATTTGCCCAATAATAAATCTGCTTCCTTTGGCTTATTTCAAACATATTTATAACAGATGGTCCATTACTAGTACACGGCCTAGTACTGGTGCACTCACCCGTAATTGAATTGAATGTAATTGAAAGTCTGTTTGTGTGTGGCGGGGATGTTTGAACGCTATACAATTCAACACCCCTTGACGGATTGGAACAAAATTTGACACATGTATTTCTTAGGATGTGTATTGTGTATGGAATAACTGCCGTATTAAAAGGTTGCTACAGTTAAATATCTTCGTTCCAGTTCATTAGGAATGGCTATCTTAGTTTTTCGATTCGACGTACCCAGGGGGGTGAGGAGGCGAAAGCATCTTAAGGGTTCTATTCACTCCGCAGCAACGAGCGGGCAAATGAGCTAGTTGAAGAATAAAATCGATTTCATTTGAATGAAACATGAATGTATTCCATGTAGGATTTACGAGGAGAAAATGTTTTACTATTAGAACCAAGGATAAAAGCAATTAATGCACAAATTAGTTCGATTAGAGTCAAGTAGATGTATGACACATACGAAAGACGACCAAAATGTTTTAGTGTTTACTTTAATGAAGATTATGCGACTATTATGTTTCGAACGAGTTAATTGGAATAAACATATAGAATGTAAATCAATTTCTCTCCGTCATGAAGATGAATGGGTTTCTAATTATACACTGGGAGAAGGGCAAATATCATACTATGACCTTCATTTCACAAATAGAGAGCTGATCTTAAAAAGACACGCTCATGACTATTGCGTTCTGAAAACCCATTCTCGAGATTCTGTTCAGGTCTATCAATTTTAGATCAACTGTTACATGTCCTTCTACGTATCTAATAGAGAGTTTATATCCTTTCTTCTCAGAGCAAAGTGTCCTTTCCTTCTTTCTCAGGTGACAGCCATATTTCTTTGTCAGTCAATATTTTATTGTTCCCGCTGTTGTTTGTTTCTCCCTACAAGGAAATCAAATAACAATTGGAAATTCCTTTTTGCTCTCCCTATAGAACAAAGGACTCAAATCTCTTGTGAATATTGTTTTTCTTTTCTCATATTTTCCTTCCCGTTTTCCTTTTACAACAAATTGTGCCAGGACATTTTCTCTTTTTTCCCAATGTATCTTATTTCTTTCTTTCTCTCTCTCTCACTCGCTCTCTTAATGGCTTATATCCTTGAGTATATTCCTAAAGGAATAGCAGAGGAATTCCAAGAAAAGAATAAAAGAAAATTTGAACTGAAAACCATGAATCTTCTGCCTCACTTATCATCATTTCTTC
This sequence comes from Lepisma saccharinum, assembly GCA_022664845.1. Taxonomy (NCBI): domain Eukaryota; kingdom Metazoa; phylum Arthropoda; class Insecta; order Zygentoma; family Lepismatidae; genus Lepisma; species Lepisma saccharinum. The sequence continues at coordinate 7,515 of JAGDQP010024857.1, forward strand.
ACAATATGTCTAATATTTGTTTCTTTATGTCGTTTACTGAAGAAAGCAACTCAACTGAGTAATTTATTCAATGTATACAAGATCATAAAACTAAAACTGGGCATGAGTTAAAGTTGCATGAAAGTCACCAATAAATTATAGTTTAAAATTCATAAAACTAAAACAAAAGAGGAGAATATTCCAAATCGAAGATAAATTGCTACATTTGAAATGTGAATGTTACTATCTATATTGGTGAATTTTCAACATGCTTTAAAAAGAAGTAAGCACGAACTCGATGTATCATTATTATAGAAACTTGAGCTGTAAAACAAAGCTTAGTCTTCTTGTATATATTTTGTAAACGTATCTAAAATATTGTATTCATTATTTTCTCAAGAAATGTACGAAAAATGTAAAACAGATTCAGAAGTTTATCATGTCTTTGAAAATGTTAATTTTGTCCAAATAATGGTCACTTAAATGAAGTGTGTCCTCAGGATAACACAGAAGGGAACGCCTAATCAGGCCAAACAGAATTGATTTTTGAAGCTAACCACCGTTGACACACTTAATTCGACGTTTTTGAAGAAATTACACCACCTTCCTATAGAACTATTTTATTTTAATCGAAAACCACACTTCGACAACACTAGTAACCTCATTGTAATTACTGAAATGTCGGCCTGTCAAGCTCCTTTTTAAGATTCTGAACCAGGTAAGTAACAAGCGTTCATCATGCCATGCAAGACTTTGCTCTTGGGCGGCCGCATTGTGCACATGAAGCATAACTTTCTTTGAAAGTTAACAATGTATTTTTTCGCTTTGTTTTTTAAAGCTAATTCGTTTCTTTACTGCAGCAGCTGAGCAAATTAACCAACCATTATTACTCCTTTGACATGGCAGAAAACGCTAACCACCACTTTTCTACCTTCAGCGTTTCTGCGGGAAGGGAGGAGGAGAAAAGGTGTTTCCATTGTTCTGACTGTTGCTTAATTTCAGGAGCAAAATAATGAATCCATATTCCATCTTCAGTAACGTATTTGGTTTTGAATAGGTCCTCAGTTTTTTTTTTTAATTTCGAGAGATTACCTTGCTGATTGTCACTCTCTGAGATTTCTAAAGAAGTGGATAACACACTTGCCTAATACATTTCTTATACCCCAATAGTTGAATATTATTATTATTATTATTATTATTATTATTTGTTTTTTGTAGTATTTGTAGATTAGAACGTTATACTAGTTTTTTAACTAGCTTTACTCCGAGGGGAGTATCTAAAATTTATCCTAAAACATTAATATCAGAAGACAATTATTTCGTTTCAAGAATACTTCTTTATTAAAGGTTGCAACTAATATTCTTTGTTCTAGGTGTCTCCTTATTACCATGTTTTGAATCAATATTTCATACATTTCAACATTTTCCACGATCACAAAGTAAACTACACGTATCTAGCATTAATCTTTTTCCTTTGGACCCAACTTCAAATTATCCTTATTAGTCAAAACTAAATCATTAACTTAATATGCCCTTTTTACGTGCAACCAGCATTTTAGTTACAATGTTGTCTATTAAACAATATATGCAATGGCTAATCGTAGCTTCGGTTGATATAACTAGACAGTTTCTGAATTATTTTAAATTCCTTATTTAACTTTGTATTATAAACTTCAAACATTAACCTTAATGATCTGAATTTTCGCTGCTTAGGCTTTGTGTTTGATTGTGCTCGATTAGTTTCCACATTGTATACATTCACATTTTTATCCTTTGTTTCTGTGGAGACTCTTTCAGTCCTGGCTTCGTCTCTGAACGATCTCATTTTAATTCAACCATCCAACTTTTAAAATTATTGCATTTAGAAGCAATGTTCTGTACAGTATTTAGTAGATGTGTATAAATCTGCACTGAAAACAACCCCTTCAGATTCAAATCACTGCCCGATTCAACCATTGTGGCGCAAAACGGGTCATTGCAAATACTTAAAGCAAAACTATTTTAGTATCTTAAAATGTACTTTCATAATACTTCCAATACCTTGGCCAATAGTAAATGGATCATGCTTCAGCCGAAAAATGTCAATATTTTTATAGTAATTTGCATGTCTTCTTGCAATAATTTTGTTCAGAATATGTTCTAATATCAGAAAGAAAGTTAAGATCATGTAGTTTTGGTTATGTAGCTCAGTTAATTAAAAAAGTATATTATAATCTAAAACGACTCGGATATTATCCCGGCAACTACTTTTATCCTTTGCTAGAATGCCCGAACTTCTTGTCAAGTTACTCTTAACTGCTTATCAGTATACTGCCAATGTGTTGTTTACATTTCTAACATCTTACAATGGTTAACGTTATGCGGGATCATTATAGTAATATAAATCAGGATTTCCGGCAGGATTTTCAGTTTGGGGGGGGGGCTGTAAACTCAAAATTGGGAGGGTTTCTATCGATATTTCATAGCAAAAATTTTAAAGTTCGGGGTGAGTGGGTGTTGTCGAGACTGTGGAGGGTAAACATCCCCCTGGGGTCTGGCAGAATCACTGATATAAATTCCAATTACCGTTAACGCGGGTTTCAAATTTAACCAGCATCAACTTACGACGGTTATCTTCTTACGTTAGTCATCTAAACGCAAGATGGCTGTTAAGCGCAGCTCACTTGGTGAGTTTATTTCTTTCTTTATCGAAATATATAGCATTCTAGTGGTGCGTATCACTTTCAAAGTATAAAAGAATGATGGCAGAACTATTCTACAAAATATTACGCTACAATCAATTCATTTGTGTTCATTATTTTATAATTTAATATCTTGTGTAACCTTTTACATAATTCCGTGATACTCGCCAGATGGCACTACAACCACGAAAATCAGGTTAAGGTAACTTGCCACTAGGCAAAGGAAGATAGCATAGGGCGGGACCATTCTCGCGCAGGTACATTACTCCTTAAAGAGTAAATATTAATACCTTAACAGTAAATAGACTGACGAGGGGTTGAATTCTAGTTGCCAATTTGGCGTATTGGTAGCATTTCGGAAAGATAAGGTGGAGAACCAGTTTTCCAATCCTGGTGTGGTTTTGTTTGTATTTATTTTTTCAAAGAAAATTAACTTTTCTCTTTTTTATACACACATTAGGAAATTTAATAAAATTTAGTGATCAAGGGCACGTGAAGTTTAGGTAAATCGGTACGGTGTTTTTTCTTTTCCTCGATGCTGTCTTCCTGCTAAATCATAGCCGAACATTCTTGGACAGCAATTTTCCAGCGACATCAGCTCCAATTAATAACTCAAAATCCGAGTCATTACCACCAAAGTCCGTTAACCATTTTTATCTTCATTTCCTTTAACCACGGTCCTCGCTTAAGACTATGGATGTTATTACAATTAACTGGTCTCTCTAATACTTCCAAAGTAGATGAAAAATGTTCATGAAGTTCGGCGAAGTGAGTTTCTTTACTTGACTGAACTCCACCAAATAAAATATGAACCGAAGTTTCTGTAAACCGCGGGTTAAGGCCGATCTGGCGGTCTGTCTTTGCCAAATTGTAGGCCCGTTGCGAACCTGTTTCAATCAGAGCTCGTATTATAAGCACTTCACCTTCAACTTCCCTTTAATTATCTGCAGAATGTACTGTTCACAATAATTTTGATTAGTCAAAGTATGCGTAGCAGTTTCTTTACCGGTACCGGAACATGTTTCCTAGTCTCCTCTGATGTTTTACCACACATGGCACTAAAATGATTACCATTGCACTTGAAACACCTAACCTTCACGGAACAGACTCGAGCATGCTGATTATGATTAAAACAGCTGAAGCAATACTTTGTTTCGTTAGCAACCTCTGCTTTTCTTCCAATGTCGTATTCTGTGCCTTCTTGCAATTTTTCTCGGGATTTGCTTCTTCACAGAACGAACAAGTCATCTTTACACTTTCTGCCTGACCAGAAAATAAATTACTCGCAGTGGGAACCGTTTCTTCCTACTTTTTGTTGCACTTCCACTGTCAACCGTCCTAAAACTGGTTCGAGCTAGTATAATTCGTTTTCGCCTTCTACTTCATATCTGAGAAATGTTAATTGCTGGTTCAATTTCCCACTATAGATGTAATCCATTTTATCTTCATTGGCAGTTTCAGTGCATCCATGTCTCAACCATGCTCGTAAGATATCATCTGGTAAGCACGACTCAACGACGGGGAACAACATCGCAGCATACTTATCGCTTGTCATGCAAATTGATTCCAAAGCTCGCAAATAGAATTCCAGCCTGTCATACAAACGTAAAAATTGTACATTTTTCTTCTACATTGAAACATTCTGAATAACTAAATTTAACAACTCGCATATACAAAATTTAACTAAGAGCTCTTCTCTTCAAAAACAAATATTCAAACTTTCGATTGCTTTAACGTAGTTTTCACCTGTAGACGGATAACTGCTAACAACGTTCCATCCCTTGTATCTGTAAAAACAGTCTGAAGAAAGTACTGAAACTTTTCTTCTTTCTCAATATTCTATAATCGTGAATGCGTTTAAATTGACTCCAAAAACTTAGTCACTCACTAATTTCACCACCAAACTGTTTCAGTTCAAGTTTCGGTAATTTAATCCAGACTAACCTAACCGAACCTAATGCAATTTGCGTAAGTTATAGTCAAATTCAAGTTAACTTTACATCAATTTCATTGAACAATACACAGTATGTTTAATACTTGTACCAGATTACGTTTGTTACTGCGGCGATGAACTTGCGAGTTCCATCAGCCATAGAGTTAGTTACTTTGATTCATAATTTAATTACCATTCCTGTGTACCTGTTCATTTAGTGTTATGATATTTTACTGAGCTACGGTTAGGTTGCCTTCAGTCATTTTTGGAAGCAATATACTTTATAAATAATTTTGAAATGCTAAAACATATATTCACTAATGTTACTTTATGCTTTATTGGTATCTTAAAATCGATATGTTTCGTAGCTCAAGTTGCAATTCTTTATATCAAAACTGAGTATGTTGAAATTTTATCACGAGAAGTTAAAAATTACGAATTTTGTAACGCTATGAATTCAATTATTGACACCGTTTCGACATTGAGCGTTGTTGTAAAGTAAGGGAAAACAAAACATAAAATTTACTAGGCAAAATTGATGCCAGATGTTCGTTGAAAATATTTTTTTAGTTAAATTTGTACCTCAAATGTGCTTGAATTTTCCATTGAATCCGTTTTCCTATAAAGGAAATAAATTTAGTTTTACCCAGTATATAAGGTGTAAAGGTTTTATTTAAACAGTAGTTAGTACACCATGATAATTAGACTTTGTTTATTAGTACTACTGGATTCTGAAGGTCCTAAAACTTCTTGGGTGTCAGTCCGCAAACATCAATTTTCCTGGTGCATAAGATATGAGTATCGAAATAAATTTTAGTTTAAATTTCATACTAACGCATAACATGATTAAGAGAGTAGTCAATGGCTGAAGTTTTATCTAAAGCATCTTACTTCATATGTTGCAGCGAGCAGTATTTATTTGCTGAAAAATGTATTATTTTTAATTCATTTTATGCACTCACCTTAGCCTAGATTTTTGTAATGTTCATGTATCAATAAGGACTTGAAACATTGCTCGATGGCGGCGCCACTGGTAAAGTTACGGAGGTTTTTAAATTCGGCTTTAGAGCGACAGTGGTTATTACCGGGGAAAGAACCATTGAACATGGTTCTTTTAAAATTGTGAAAAGTCGGTTGAATTCACGATGTAGTAAAATGTGCTTAAGTTCTCGGATGACAAGGAAGTGTTCTACAATTACCCAATTGAAGTTTAGAATCAGAGATTCAATATGGAGCTGAACTTAAACAGAGGTTTGGAAAGAAGGAGGATCAATTAATTAATCTGGTGAACACTGTAAACTCGAGGTATCGGATTTGCGAGGAGGTTGCGTATAAAATTGTTTAAAATGATCTAAATTAACTTCTCAGCTCTGAGAGATTAAATAATCTAAACCCAGACTAATCAAATTAACTAGAGGTAAGTGAATAAAGTAATAATAATATCTTTTCCAGTTTGTAGAATAAAATTATGGCAGGAGTAAATGTGGTCTGGAACGTTTCCGGACGTTACATCTGCAACGCGAATAAATTAATTAATCAAGAGCTTTGCTTGTATTAAATCATGAAGTGAAATTAAATTTCAATGAAGAATAACTCTAAACTACTTCAGGCTATGGTTCAGTAGGTGACCCAAAACCGGTGAGGTCACGGCATAGTTCACAAAGGTACTGGCATTATAGACACTTGTGGTGTGAATGTTAAAGCTTTGTATTGGGAGTGTTATTGAGAAGGTTAGTCAAAGATATTTTGTCCGGTGGAGTGTATACTCGAAGTCAGGTTAGGTTAATTTGTGGCGGTACTTGTACTTTGTTAAAATATGGTACTCTTGTGTCTTGAGTTGGTAATATTTGTTATAGTTATTGAAAGCACCAAGGTTTGTTTGTGGAGTGTGTTTGAGATGCTGTGTGGAATATTTTGGTCCGCAACCCGAAAAGTCAGGTTAGTTCTGTTAGTGGTTTTGCGAGTCTGGTATGAGTGTATTATTAATTTGCGCGGTGCTTAAAATTTATCCCAGGAGATTGTGTGGTTAATCTTTGTTAAGTATTAAAAGTTCGAGTGAGGAATTTGCCTTTCTCTAAAAAGATCGAGCACATTAGGAGTGTTTCGCTTTTCTTTGAAAATTCAGGATTTTGTTTGAAACCTTGTTAGGAATTTATGTGCGTACTCAAGCTGAGTGTTGTTAGTTAATTCAGGTGTTTTGTCAGAAAATTGTGAATGTTATGCTTGGTTGTGTCTTAGAAACGGGGGTTAGTTTCGCTTCGGCATTTGAGAATCCAGAGTGTTGTAAATTGGATTGGTTTGTGAGTAAGTAGTTTGTTCGTTTGGCTTCAAGTTATATTGTGAACATTTTGTTTTGTACCTGCGGTTGATTGGTTGAGTTGTGGTGGAGCGAGCCAAAGCGGGGTGGTCCGAAAGTGGAGCAGTCACGTATCTTTGTACCAGTGATTGACCACTTGGTTGAGTTATGAATGAACTTGGTCCTGTGTTGTTTTGATTTTGGAAAGTTGGAATTATAGGATAAAACTGAACTATTGCCTATAAAACGAAGAAATGGAGTAATAGTTAAATTTTTAATATAATAATAATATCAAAGTGAGTTAGGACTTGGTGAGGAAATTTAAATTGAACTGTAGGTTAGAAAATTAATACAGACATTTGAATTTGAGTTGTACGGGAGAAAGCCGCTTAATATTAGTATATCTTGATTGCTAAAAGATTGTTGTAGTATCCTTGATTTGGAAATAATATTTGATATCGCGGCTTTAAATTTAAATTTTGAATAATAATTGGACATCGGTTGAACCCTGCTTCGAAGTAAAGTAATATATATTAGTAAGGAGTAGGGAAATAATAATAAAAGTGAATTATCAGGGATAATTTTCGGAATAAATCACCCCCTTTTAAGTGACTATAATAAAGTGAATTTGATAATTTTGGATTTCTATATAAATCTCCCCCCCTCCCCTCTAAATAGTCTGAAAGTTGCTGAAGCTGTGGGAATTGGATCAGATTGATTACAATCTAAGTTTGAAGGTGTATGTGTTGAACACTACCTTGTTGTCGGATAAATGAAAATTGCTTGTTTTATCTTCGTCGATTGAAGTAAAGTGTATTCAGTAAATGGAATACTTGTATTGTTGCGTTAGTAGTAAATGAATGATTGGTCCTAAAGGAAAAGGCTACGTTTAAATGGCTGATTGAATTTATATTAACCTAGTTTGAAACTTTTTTGAATTTAATTGTATATACCTGGAATAGTTGTTAAGTTTGTGAATTTTGAGTAATTGTGTTCAGGTGTTGTATCAAGGTGGGAGTTATTGTTAATAAACTACATGGATTGGAGCCAGGATTTTATTTGTGTTTTGAAGGTAACCTGTTATTTACCCGGCATTTTTCACCGACCATATTGCCTTTAGGGCATCTTGTGTTTTCCGCGGCGTGTCTATTCTTTTAAAACGAGTTTGTCGAATTATCTTTACTACGAAGGCATGCTCAGGTTACAATGTGAAACCGGCAGGAGCAATAGAGCGTTGCACTATCTTAGAGGCTAATGTTCAGGGGTCCATCCATCGGTTTCTCGGGTTGTTGATTGAAGAATGTGTGAGTCAGACAGGCTGAACGATTTTAGTTACTGGATATAGGAATAAAGTTACATATTTTGGAAGAACATGAACAGCTGTTTTAATACGTGTTATATATAATCCCTTTTATTTCAGTGTAAATTTAATCAGATAAATCAAGAATATTGAAAAGATACAATGTTGAACTTCAATTCACATATATCTTGTCCGTTTGGAGTTCAAATATTTGTTTGAAAATGTGTAATTCACAATCTGGCGGGCAGAAGATGCAAAACGCTTCCCCATAGTACAAAGATTTGTCTCAAGTGCCTTGCTATTTTCGAGGTGACCTAATTGTACGAGGAAACGCTTTACTTATGAAATACCTAAGAAAATAGGGTTACGAGATTGTTAAAGTAGAAAAAGAATAACACAATTAGAAACTCACGGGAAACAAACCGTATAAATGAATAAATGAGGTTTTACAATTTAAGGTTTCTAATTTTCTATTAATAATAATAGTAATAATGATTATGTAACCAGCAAATGTTCAACAGCTTTTCCACAAAAACCTCTAACTCTATAACTTTAAAGTGGAAGATTAGAAGTAAGAAAATGAAAACTTAATATGGAACTCAACGATAAAATTTTAATTGAATCAACTGACAGCCTATTTATTTCTTGTCCCCCGTGTGATTTAATTAAACCGAAAATCCTCTCCGCGTTAACATTGTGAGCAGGAATTACATAGAATCTGACCTTCAGAGATTCAGAATCAACTGGTTCTGTTTTACCACTGAAACAATTCACGCACTTTTTTATGAGATAATGCCTTACTTAGACGTTTATCACCATCCTTTACTGCCAGAAAAGTTTTGAGATTTGAAAATTGAGCAAACAAAAGAAATCGTATTTTTCAATATCTGTCCAATGTGGTATTATATGGAGTTCTATCCACTGAAAATTGTAAAACAGATCAAAATTCTAAGCCCATACATCAGTCGTAATGGCTCGATGGGCCTGTCCGTCTTGCAGTGTTGTGCGTCCTTCGCGGAATCTCTTCTGCCACTCGTGCACACTTGTCAGGGATATGCAGTGTTCGCCACACATAGCAGACATGCGACGAAGAATTTCGCGTGTTCCAACACCCTCGGCCACCAAGAGACGAACCATACCTCGCTGCTCTTCTTTGCTAGCCTCCATTTCCAATGTTGGACGAACACACTTTTCACTACGTTCACCTCCAGAGCAATAACGAAATAACTGTGTGGAACTGTGCGTTTTCCCTATGCATTTCTCCCACCCTACAGTATCGATACGTAGCAACAGTGTTGGCAAATTTTGCGAGGAATGTGTTTTATGGTATGTGTTCAGTTTTCATTTGATTGCCCCATATTTATATATGCCATTCATTCATTTCTAAACTAATATAATGTTGCTTGCCTAACTGTGATTTATGTACGAAACAAAAATCATTATCTAACAATTAAGTCTAGCCATCGTCTTGGTATTCATTGTTCACAGGCAACGTTAAAATATCACCATACTGTATTTGCCAGGCACATAATGCTTTAGTTTTTCAAACTTCTGACTGTTATTGCAGTTGATGGAAATCTTTCCTGATGGATAAGTTATCGTTCTTATGGTTCGGTCCAAGACGTCAATTCACTACAAAACTTAGAGCAATGTATTTATTCATTGCATTTTAATATCATATGTGCAGCTATGTCTGTATTTTCTGGAAGATTGCAGAACTAGAAGTAACTAAGTTGAGGACTGATGTCCTTTTGAAAATATACAATTCAAGGCCTGAACCTCGGATGCCTAAAGTCCGTAAATAAATTCAATACGATCCAATTCTCTTGGTGTTTACTTAGACACAATGCCAAAACACATTCTGGAACTGATTGAACTGTACACGGAAAGAACAATCAATATCCGTGTATCAAAGTTATGAGAGAAACGCATTTAAAGTGTGAATAATTGAACTTGAAATTATTTCTGTCCTTTAGGCATCATTAGCTTAGGCTAAAAAGCTGTCTAAAGGCCAAAATTAAATTATTCCCACTTTAAGATGTATGTTTTAGGCTACTTTCAGAAAATGGGCTTTGAATGTTCAATGTACCCTTCGATTCTTGAATTAAAAATACTTGTCGAGCTATTGCGTCTCTACAATTCACCTCTCCTTTCAAGAATGGCGAGTTCACTCTTTTAAACCATAATAACTCTTTCGTTAGCCATCACTGTCTCGATTGCACTCACGCTTTTAATAACAGATCACTGATTAAGTAAGACTTGATCATATTTTAATGTGACTTGAGCCCAGTTCTTCAGAAGCTAATTCTCCTGAATTTAAGAGTGAATGAGATGGATGAATGTTGTTACTTGTTTTAAATGTTTCTGTATAAAATTAAGGGATTAGAAAGTTAGGATATAGGGAATGGAGGGAACTCAAAAACATGAACTATGTAAATAACAGAATAATCTTTGAACCGATAGGCAACTAAAATTTAAACGTAGGAGCAGATAAGAAGGGAAAACTAAAACTAAATGACTAAGGGTAAATTAAATCACAAAACAAAGTAATTAAATTCAATCAAAGTCAGTATGAATGGAGGAAGGGTGATAAGCAGGATACAAATAAAAACCATAAGAAACAAACATTTTGCATGAAAATAATAAATAAAAGTTAAACTGAACAAAACATAACACAAACAAATCACTCATGAATGGAAATGAGTCAAGTATACATGCATTGTTTTGTACATACCATGTACAATAGAGGAAAAGAAAATAGAGTAAATTCATTCCCCCCCTCCCAACACGGAACTAAGGCCCAGGTTTGTCCACCGGGAACTGGGCTGAAAAGAAACATCCCCGATTCCACCCTTCTTTATTTATAAATGCAAAATCAGGTCCTTGTGGCCCCGTGCCTCGACGCCGCGTCAGGGGTCGAGACAGGGAGACAAGTGGGGATGACCCACCCCAAATTCAACGGAGAACACCTTTAGTTCGCTGTCGCCCTTCTGACACGCGAAGTTAATTTGGTGCAAACATTGCAAAGAGGTGGGGGTAGTATGAGGGTCCCTAAAATAAAAAAATATATATTTCTATCTGCTTCACCTTTCATTTTTTGAATGAAATCGATTTTAATGCACCTCGGCACTGTCTCACATACTAACGTTTATTACTTATGAAGTATGCTAATAACGTATTCCATACTATGTAGTAAATTAAGTTTTCCATTACATTTGCCCTGTACGAACAACATTGTTAGTAACTGTATTTCTTTGCGTCCCCTCTCCCAATATTTGGCCCACCAGTTATTTAAGTAAAGGAGTTAAATAGTTAAATATATATTAGAATATTCAGACATTTTCCTATAATGAGACCCATTACCAGCCATACTGAAATGGTTTAAAATTATTTTACACGGGTGTGTGACCTACAAGCTCACCAGAATACTAATAAACACAAACCCTGTGTACGGAGTGCTGGATCTTCGTCGAAAGTCGACGACCTTTTTTACAGGAAAGGATTCCAAACTTAGTAATCTGACCCATGCAGCTGAAGGCACCTAATCCTTTCACACGGTCAAGCATCATCAGAGTTATAAATCAATAGATTGTACAGGTAAACTACAGAAAGTGCTGTTCAAAGACTCAAATATTTTAAAACAAATAACATGTGCTCGCACTAAAACTGAAGCAATTAATAATTTTGTATTGTCTCCTCACTCTGTTGATATATCTATTGAAGTTTTAGGGGGGATTTCATGTTTCGGTGTTGCAACAGATAGTAGTAATCATGGTTCTGTGAAATTATATCCAATTCTAATTCAATATTTTGATGTTAAATCGGGAGGAATTCAAACAAAAGTTATAGAGCTCAAAAGCACTCCAAATGAAAGGTCTGAAACGATTGTAGCTTATATATGCGATACTCTTAGGAAAAGAGGCATTAATAACAAATGTGTTGCTTTCTCACGGGATAATACCAATACTAATTTCTGGGAAGTTGCTGGAATTGGAAAGAGTTTGGGAAACAATGTTTTCGTCCACCTAAAGAACAATTTACATGAAAAGTTAGTAGGAGTAGGATACCCAGAACATATTCTAGACAATTGTATTCAACATGGTATTGATGCAGGACTCACATTAGATGTTGGTTCTTTAGTGCTGAAAATGTTTTAATATTTTTCTGTTTATACAGTGCACACTGAAAGTCTCAAAAGATTTGTGTGAATTTGTAGAAGTACAATCTTTCCGTGCATTACAAGACTAATTGAGATGTACCCTCCACTGAAATCATATTTCCTATCTCAGGGAGAAGTCCCAGTTTTGATTAAACGTTTATTTTGTTTTCAAGATGTGCTTAGTGAAGCAAGGTTATGGTTTGTTCACTCTCTTATGACGGTTTTTCACCATAATATTTTACTACTAGAAAAAGAAAAAAAAATCATTTGTAGAAATGATATCAATTTTTGAGAGTAATTTGGACAAAAGCAGAATTTCAAATCTTTGAAAGTAAAGGAAATTTTAAGAAAAAAGAGGAATGAAGGCTATTGTTTTGAATGTGATAGGCTAGAAGCTGGAATAGCACATGTGCATGATGCTACAATTAAAATATCTGAAGAAATGATTATTTCAATATCAAGAATTTTATGTGTTTAAGTGGATGGATGTGAAAATTGTTCCGAAATGGGAGGATGTGGAACAAACAATGTGTATGTTAATGATAATCTTCATGTTAAATAGATGATACAAGGTGCTTTGACCAGTTCTGCAATTTTCAGAACTTCGTGACTAATTATGTTAGTAATGAAACAGATGAACTGTTATCAAATGATATATGGTGTAAATATTTCCAACAAGTCAAGAATGTATTGTGTTGCTTCGAGTTAATGAAAATTGCAGTGGTTTTTAATATTCCTAGTCACAATGCTAGTGTAGAAAGGATTTTTTCTCTAGTAAACAGTCAATGGACAAGAGGTAGGAACAGACTCAGTGTTCAGTCTGTTAAGGGACATTTATTTGTGCCGTATTATTATCAAGAATTCACTTGTGTACAATTTTATGATTATCTGTTGCAAAATAAGAAGCTACTTTTTGAAATTGGTTCATCCATAAAATATTAAATTCTGAACTCAATGAAGCAGATGAAGATGATTGTCAGTAATCATTTTTTGTATCTTTCTTTGGTTGGTAGGACTTATTGCTATAATCGTAATGAATTTGAACAATGTTATATACAAATTTACATACAAAAACTACTGCAAATATTTCAATATTTCAAGAAGTCTAGCTGTGCTACATTTTGAGTGTAAGTTTGAGAATTAAATTTTGTGGGAAGAATAATATACACAACACAAAAATTTAGTGTAGTGCTTTTTTCTTTAATTAATGAAATGGTGACCTGAAATATTGTAAAATTTTCGTGATCGGTATTCTAAAAGTTTAGCTGCATAAATAATATTTTCTAGCTATGCCATTAGGACTTTTTTTTTTTTTTTTGCGAATTGTGAAATGTCTGTCATATGGTAACCCTAATTTAGGGTGACACCCCGTATTAAGGGACATTAGTAGAATTCCTGCTTACTAGACTAAAACAATAGGATAAATGGATGGCTGTCAGTAATTCTGTCAGACCCCCTGTCGGAGTGTCACTCCCCAAATCCCCCAACTCCAATTTTTACGATAAAAATCGATAGAAACCGTGCAAAACTCCACTTACACCTCCCAACAAACTAAAAATCCTGTCGAAATCCCTAATGGGTGATGTGAATTAAACAAAGAGCATGCTCCGCTTACGAAGAAGATGAGGTACCACGATCGATGTATTAGCTCTAAAATTTCTTATGAACAAACTCCACCACAAGATATCGGAGCTACTTCTAAGAATCCAAAACAGATCCAGAGCTTTCATCATTTCCCGCGATTGCACAACAGTCTAGCAGATACCCACCTACCAGTGGAACTTTAGTGACGCCACGAGGCTAGTGTTGTTGAGTGAACAGTATAAATGACGTAGACATCGAAATAAAGAGAAGGGGAATTTGTCGTTATTTGTGGACGTTTTTAAGGACTCTCCCATTATCTTTGAGAAGCCAGTGCACCAGAAGCCTCCACGTGCGGAACAATTAAAGGGAAGTAGACAGAGTTAGGGATCCCAATTAGCGAGGTAGAGTTGATAAAAAAATATCCACTTTGACAACTATATTTAAAAATAAAGATTGATCTGAAGAAGACAAGAACAATTATCCCGAATTGTTGAGAAATAAAGCCGTGTGATCTTGTGAATGGAGATAGCAATCCTCTTAACAGCAGAGCTAAAATTAAAACTATTACTGTTTTAATTTAATAGTATAATGTAATGTAATATTTATTAGAGTGCTATGAACAGCTACAGGTATTACTAGTTGCAAATGTAGCACTGGTCAAGAAATATAATGAATAATACATACATGAATTACAGTACAAATACAGAACAAATAAAACAAAATCACAAAGTTGACAAAAAATAAACCATCATAAAAAATGCCAGCAACCTTATTATAGAGTGATCAATTACTATAATGACGAATTAGTCTTTTAATCAATTTCTATTTATTGTTAGAAGGACAGAGTAGATTAAAAATGAGTGTAGTTATACTTAAAATAAGGTAGTTTAAACTTATAACATCGAAGTCAGAGGAAGCTCAACCTTATCTGTTGAAATTTTCGTAAGATCATTCCACACATTTGAGGCGTATTCTAGTTTGGTTCTTATTAAAATTTTAAATAAAATAGCATATGTTCAAATCATTAAACTGAGTCCCTTGATTAAAAATAAAACCAATAATTTTTCTACATTCGCTGGATAGATTATTAACATGTTTATTAAAGTTCAGTTTGGAATCGAAGATGATACCGAGATCCTTAACTGTGTCTACTTTCGTAATTATATTATTATTAACCTTACATGTACTGACATAATATTGGACTTTGTTGGTATAACTTACAACTTTTGTTTTCTGAGAACGGACTGACATTTTGTTTCTAGCACACCACAATAATAATAATAATAATCCAAGTCTAGCTTACGGATCTCCTAAGTTCATCACCTCAGCATCGGATCCTCCTGGGCAAGATCAAGCTAGTTTTCATCACCAACACCTAGTCTTCGAAGATCCCTTCAATTCTTTTCATCTTAACGACATCTTATTCTTCCTAACGGTCCCTTTCCCTCTGGCTTGCCAACCAACAAAATAATAATATTAATAATAATCGACATGAGCCGAAGTTGCCTAAAGGCCTTAAAATAAAATTAAAATTCTAATTACTGCTACTATTATTATTATTATTATTGTAATTGTAAATAAAAAAAATATTTCACATAAGAACTTTATACTTCATTTTTTCGTTAAATCGCTTGTATTGTGGGTGTCTCTGGTTTCATTTGTATCACCTAGAAAATAGTTGACTAATGTGAAAAGAAGGTTCAGAATTTGGGGGCGGGGTTTCAATGAAAAAGTGTACAAATACCGATCTGAATGGAGAAAGTAGGCTATACTCTTTAATGTGCACATAAGATCATTTTTGAATGCAAAAGAAGGATTATTATCCAGACTAATCATTATTTTATTACTAGTAATAGAGTATTCATATAAGATAAAATGACTTATAGGCTAGATGAAACTGTAGTAGGCATTATCTACATGCATTCACACACATAGAAACATTATACAGATATGTTCTACTATTTCGTAGAAATACAAAACTCTCAGCAGGTGTGTCTGTCACCATCACTGATGTCACGCATGTCACATTTTGCTTATACGAGCCTTGTTTCGTTATTGACACCTGATAAAATGATGAATTAGATTTCCTGTCAGTGTGGTTGTCCCAAGCTTACAGGGGATCTGACCTCACATTGCGCAGCCAAAAACCAACATTTGACAGGATGTCAGATTTCTTTTTTTTTTTTTTTAGTGTAAGATAAAAAAATAGTAACATTACCATCATAAACTGCATGAATAGAGTTGACGAAACCACTCGAGAGACTTGCTCATATTACTGCTGAATATCTGTGTCACGTTTGTTAGATATTTTGTTTCTTCCTATCCTGTGTGATCCATGAGCTTTGAAGTAGGGATTGAGGGAAAGAGATATAGTGATTTGTCATGGCCTTATGTTTGCCAGCGTTTACCCTTCACCGTAAACTCTTTTACTTATTAAATTGTAATAGTTTATTGAAACATTTATGTATGATTTCCGTCAATCATTATCACGTCATTTATTTAAGTAAAAAAAAAGGTGATGTGACGATATTTTTCGTTGAAATATTATCAAAGATTTAGTACGAGTGTTGTCTTGCAGAAAAGTAAAAGCTTTCAGAGATCTCCGGTAGGTCGTGTTACTAGAGGAAAGTGGGACACTTTGACATACATTAATCTTGCATTTAAAAAGCATTTTGCCTAGATCCGCATCCAGAAAATAAATCTCCAGACTACTAGGTAAGTGTTGAAGAATGATAGAAATTGTAGTGAAAAAGACTTTGTTTTAAGGCAAACACATACAAAGCCATTATACTGTTAATGTCAACTAATAGTTTTTAATTAGTCTATGACGTATTTTGATTAAATATATGTTCTCCCACTAATGTGCTCTTTCTATATTCGAGTAAGAAATTTGATAATATCGATATTTGTCTTGTATATCTTTAATGGAAATACGTCATAGACGGATTCAAAACAGTTAGTTGACACTAGTAATATAATTGGTCATCGATGTATGTATTTCCCTTAAACCAAAACCTTTAAACTACAATTTCTATGGTTTATCAACACACCTATTAGTCTGAAGCTTCAGATTTGTTTTGGTTGCGGATCTCGGCAAAAAAAACTTTTAAGATTCGAGGTTAACTTCACTTATGTCAAAGTCTGGCCTCTAGTGAAGTCAAAAAGTCAGTCTTAAAAACTTTTTAAATATTTTTAGAGGCACATCGATTGAAAATCATACCTTTAGTAAAAAGTATGCGCTGTCAGAACTTGATACAATGCATAGTGAACGAAGACGATATTTATTAACATATTTTTTTCAAACTCATTTGGGTAGAGTATTTGTAAATAAACATTTACGAGACCTGTTTTCTATGTTCATAATTCTTTTACACAATGATATATAGTTATAAGAATTCAGGAATTTCTTATGAAAATATTATTTAGAAACTAAGATATTTTAGTGTTTACGGTGTAACAAGTGATATTGTGTCGGATGCAGACGAAGTCAAGATTTGTACAACGCCTGACCTCTAGAGTAACATACTTAAACAAATTCAGAATCCTGTTTCGTAGTGAAATAAAGCGGTTTTAGTAACATGTTTCAGTAATATAATTATATTGCTGGATTGGAAATTCGCAGAAACAGGGACGAGATGCAGAATCTGTTCGGAAAAGTAACAATCTTTTGCTGTTTTTATTTCATTTTGTTTCATGTGAAATTATAGAAATAAAAAACTAAGTTAATTTATGTGGGAATAACAAAAACAAGTTATTATTCGATTAAATCATACGTATCCAATTTACTTCATTTGCACTGTAAAACAGTATCTTATCCCTGTATCCCATCATACCTCGCTTCCATAGTTTATGCAATCGTAATTACTATGTCAAGGCACAAAAGAATCTGATCACAAATCTATTCGTTACGTTTGTGCACTATTTTAGTGTCATTTTCATACTTCTGCCACCTGCCGAAAACTTCATTAACTATCTCGTATATCCCTTGAAGACTCACTTTCCTCCTTTCCAGACGACGCCTCTTCTCCCCTTCACTTATACGCCCCGCCTACCGTTTCTTTTCACTTCTCCTGTTATCCCTTTCCCTATGCCTTCAAAGTTGATTTATCTTGTTTCTCTTTTACGTTTTCTTCTTATTTCTTATCTTTTTCGCATTTCAATTTCTTCCTTATTCCTTACTTACGCTTAGTGCTACTTTCAAGTAGATAACACTATTCTCCAGTGGCGGCCCGTGGTCTGGACCTTGGGTAGTGCATAAAATGTTACTGCATCTTTCGCACTATTATTATTATTATTATTATTATTATTATTAGTAGTAGTAGTAGTAGTAGTAGTAGTAGTAGTAGTAGTAGTAGTAGTAGTAGTATTGGATAACAATAACAACACACTCTAGGCAACACAACAACACCACCAGGCTGTAGAGACTTACAGGGATAAATTAAAATACTATTTCTTTTTTTAATGGCAGTGGCGACTCATGACGCGAAATTTAAGTATACAAAACAGAAGCAACATTTTACGTCTCAAACGAAACAAAATAGGATGCGTGGAAATTTTCTTTCTTAAAACTTAAGTGATTCAAGACAACTTTGGCATTCTCTATTGGTAAAAGTTTTGTAGTTTCTAATATTCTGAAACTAACAAAGAATTTCTTTGATCTCGTTGAGACTGGATAGTGCTTCTATGATGAAAATTAAAAACATGAAATAACTGGTTGAGTATTAATCTGCTTTGTAAAATAGCATGAAATAATAATGTGGTTACGCTCACGGATCGGCATTGGATAGGCAGACAGGTTCGGTTCCTTCTGATTGACCTTTTCCAGGGTTTGTTTAAGCTCCACGAGGCGAATAGGGGCATAGCACGTAGATTGCTACTTTCTTCCCTCTCGCTGAAAGAGTGTTCGCTAAATGATATCATTCCACAGACATGTGACATATTTATATCATAGATAACTTACTGGTCCATAAATGTAAGTTTAAAAGAGAGAAACATTGAGAATATTTGGGGGGAAGAAAACTTAAAATTATTGAAAAAATAAAGAATAAAAGCGGAATCTTAATAGTATGTTTCATCTATTGAGGAGTATCTTCTGACGAGGAAAGGGACAATCAATTATGCTCATTCTTATAATCATGTCAGAAGCAATTGCAACAGGAACTGCATTTTTTTCACGATTTTCACCAGATGAAAAGGTTCGTACGCACGAACTGCGCATCACTGTGCTCTAACCTGTTAAAGGCGTGGTTTAACACATGGTATCGGACTCTGGAGCACGTCGTTCCAAGGCATCCATCAGTCAAGCAGGGGAATACTAGGATGCCCACTTGAATTAAGATTACGGATAGTCCCTAACTTATTTCTATTTTTCTTGTTACAAACTAAAGCCTTAAGATGCTGTGAATACCGTAAAAGTAGGTTTCCGTGAAATCGATCCCTATTCTTCGTGGTCCGTGTGTGGTAGTATTACATTGAATTGAATTCATTTATGACCTTTAGCCATATATGGCTTAAGGCTGGGTAGGGTAAGGGAAAGGATACGAAAAGAGGTCGGTCAGGGCCTAAGTGAAGATACCATATCGGCATTTGTCTGGTGTAACAGGAAAAACCCTGAAAACCCTCAGTCGGGTGTTGGATCAAACCAGCGACTACAAGAAGACGAAGCTAATACTCTATCAGCTACTTTTACAGCTACTCGGTGAGCGCTATTACATGTTTTGCTTAGCTTTTCATCATTTTTTGGTTTAGTAAAATTGAAATTTTTATAGCCTAGAGTTCTCATACGTTTCTAACTAGGTTTCTTTAATTTAATCTGAATAACGTACTACTTTAACATCCACCGGATTAGGCTGAGAGAATTTGGATAATCTTTACTCAGAATGGCCGGCAGGCTGATTTAAAGTACGGTACACTTCAGAATAACAAAAGCGAAAGAATCAAGAATGAGTATACTTATTTTCGAACATTATTCAAGAGAAATAATTCTAAGAACCAGTTTCAAGCAAATATATATATATATATATATATATATATATATAT
>JAGDQP010024858.1:0-27483 GCA_022664845.1 Lepisma saccharinum
TTAACGTCCAAGTTACAGAAACCTATTGGAAAACGAGATGCCTAAAATTACTCAGATTTGATTAATTACTTATTACAACATTTATGTAGGTTGTATCAAATGAATTAGTACTCTTGTAATATTAAATAAGAGACACTATCTCGCTACATTTACCCACATTCTGCCTTACTTTATAGCTTACATAATCCTAGTACCCTTTCCTTTACTGAACTTAAGGCATATAAGATACGTTTTATTCACAATTTTTTACTACATATATTTTTTCTAGAAGTTTTAACCTTGTGATTCCTTACACTCATAATTAACTCTTCACTGATTGCAACTAATCACGGCTTACCTATTGCAGGTTTGACTTATAGAAATGGGTTTGTTTAATTTCATTTAAATCCTCAACCAGGGCTGTCGATATTACATTTCTAGAATGTAGCCAGACTTAATTCATTATCTTTTGAATATTTTGAAAAGAAGACTAAAGGAAAAGAACATTCTTTGTTAATTTTGTTGATTTTACAAGAGAGCCCCTTGAAGATTTAGAACTAACATTGTATATACTAGCATATCAAATAAAAAAATACATGTAGAAGATGGACTATATATATTCTCTACGCAAGCTATTGCTTGGTAGAAAGGCAACTCTAAAAAGCTGACTTATTTCACTGTTATGTCAATTTAGCCAATAGTTGATATAGCACATTTTTTTCCTGTGCTTTGCAAACATACACAACTTCATAATCATGTGAACTTGTTTCAGCGTAGACTTTAATTTGCTACTGATGTTAACTTACAAACCAAATACACTCTGCTGTCCTATCTTTTATGTATTTACAAAATTCGAATAGAAATGTTACTTCTAAGGTTATTGTATTGTACATTTTGTTTCTTATTTGTTTTTTTCGCCCGGACGTCTCTACAAATGTCGACTTTCAGCTAGACTGATTGAATTTGTATTTGGAAGAAGGATATAAACGCCAAAAATGAAAAGGTCTTGTTATTGCGTGTAACGTTGCTTATTGAGTTGATACACAACGCCAGGTCGAATTAAGAACACGTTTATACAATCCACAATTTCTTTCTAGCCTCTGCCATTATCAATATATTCATTGAGACGCTTTTGTCACTAAATAACGACTTGGCATTTATTTCCTTCTTCCAACTACGGATTCAATTGATTATCAGATATTTCAAATATTACACTACGATAAATGCTAATATCTCAATGTAGCTATATTCATCATTCGCGTCCAAAATAAGTCTTTTATATTTATTGTTATTACTAATTAATTATCATTTCTGTTTTCGTTTAAAAACAGGAGAAAGTTTGAAGGATGCGGGTTTCGACAAATTTGAAACTGGTGAACCGAATGGGCTTGGCAGAGAATGTTGTGGCTCTATCTCTAAAGGAGGAAAGCTAAATGATATTATCTGTGAAGACGTAAGACGAGAATTTATCTGTGAAATTGACTTACATTCAAATGTGAATTAGAATGTTAGGTGTAAAATTTTTCTTGTATTTTGTCTATAATTTCCTTCTTGAAAATGATAATTAAAAACTGAAGAATGGATAGTTTAGTATATACATATTAGAGGATGGTTAAGGTAGCACATACGTTAACAGTAGTAGGGGTAAATAAGAAAATAATGCAATGTAATGTATCTATATTAAAGCAATATATTTGTTGTTTAATGAATATGTTTTTGTTTATTTGCCACGTAAAAAACAAATCTTAAATTAACATCTAATCCATCACCAAGAAGAAAGTATTACCAAGGTTTAATTGTAAGGGGTATCTACAGCATAAATGGCAAAATGAGGAGTCGACTGACATGCCATTTCACTACAATATATTGGGTGGTATGGATAATCTCCTTCAATGTATAGCCAAATTTTCACATGTTGATTGAAAGAGGGAAAAAGAAACATATGTCCTCAAATTTTTAACATCCCACAAAGGGCATGTTTCAAAAGCCTTAAATTAAGAATTTAGGAGTCATTAAGCAAATTTGAAAGCTTCAAAATACATGGAATTCGTTAATTAGATTCGTTAAACATTTCAAAGATGCTAGTGGAATACACTTATTACTTGTTACTTTTGTTTACGTTTTTGAATCTATTTATTAGAGTAGATAAGAGAGGTAAAGTAAAGAATGTTCTGTCAAGAAAGAGGTTCAAAATATAAATACATGCTCTATAATGTACGGAAGAAAACAAATTCAAACAGCGAAACACACGTTAGCTTCTTTATATTGAAATTTAACTCGTGCCATGCATAGTCAGAGAGAGACAAAAAATAGAATTTACACACACAAACAGCATACATATACAGTATATGTACATAATGGAACAAAAACAATGATAAAGACAACTAAAGGAAGAGACAAACACGATATGATCTAAGAAAGTAAAAAACTGGGGGGGAAAGTGAAAAAATCATGAAACACTTTCATTGATGTATTATGATCACACACATGTTTATTGATCTCTTACTGTCCAATTACTTGCATTTCTCAACCAGGGCATCATTCTCATACAAGTATAAGTTTTAAAACATATCGTTTTAACTGGGAATCGAATCTAGATCTAGAGACTGAAAGATCAACACATTAAAAAATATATTACATAGTTCCCTACATACTACGTGCGTGTTATATTTGTATTTATCAGATTCAGGAGAAAAAAAATTCACCCCAGTGGTGTGCGAAAGTTAAGCACTACTTTGTAGGTCTGCTTAGAAGATTTTGCAATGCCTGCGTTTGACGAACAGTCAGCTTAAACGCTTGCTCGCAAATTCTACAAGTTAGTAATTACATGAAAGAAGGTGATCATCAAGAAAAGAATTTTAGTCCAGAATAGTACACGAACGCATGTTATTTTTGCGTTGATTTAGAAAGCAAATATCTTAGCCATAAAATATTTTTACAGCTGATATTTGTCTTATTAAAACAATTCCATGTTGAGTCACGCCAAGTGGACCATAGCTAGGCAAACTTAGTGATTGTGTAAGGAATTATATTTATTCCGATCTGCGTAGTTTTCGTAAGAGAACAAGCCTGTGATTATGTTTGTACGTTTTACACTTACATTAATCTTTCTTTCAGAAATTCTCGTTTAAATCAGCAATGTATATTTTTATACGTACACAAGCAGTATAACAATTCACTTTGTTAAAACACTTTTTTATATTAATTGAAATGCCTTTCTAAGAAAAAAATATTATCAGAATTAAGTGTTATAAACATTTTTTCTCATATATTACGCAAAAACTAAAGCATCCGTAATTCGGTCTTTCCATGCAAAATTTAGACAATTAATAAATAGGTTGCATCCCTATTTTAGAAAATTTCTATTTTAGTACGTTCGTACATAATAACTTAAAAAAAACGAACACGTTATGCCTTTATTTCTCCCGAGCCAACCATATTTCCAACATGGCGGGAGGTGTTTTTACGAGTGTGTCGTGCATAGAATATTAGAAGGGAAAGTGTAAAGTTACATGATCACACCTAACCTTACCTTACCTCTACAAACCTAACCCACGGCACTAATTTAAGATAATATACGAAAAATGCACGAAAACAATTATCTGTAATAAATTTGAATATATAGTAGCACTATGTCCCCGGTGGTTGAGTAGTAACGCTCGCAGCCTTGGAATCAAAGGATCCCGGGATAGGTTCCCGGTAGGGACTCAAGTGGTTCGGAGCCCACGTTAAACTGAAGTTCTTGTTCTTATTAGCCTACCAGTACCTTTAAGACGTTAATAAAAATTAAATCAATATAGACGTATTGACAAAATCTTGCTGCAGCTGTGATTCGAACTTGAATTTTTTACTCAGCCAGCCAACGTCTTAACCACTGAGCCACGATACGAACTCGGAAACGGTGGTTTGGCCATTGTATGTACAGTGCACGTCTTATGTAACAAGTCAGTAATGACGGGGCAAGATGCCAGCCTCCATTATATTCCGAAACGAGCACTCTTGTATGTTCTTCACTCCCGTAGACAGATACGGAAACCTGAATACATTTTAAAAACTACGAGCTTGAGAGCTGAAACAAAAACCGTTGTGAAGCCATTGAAGTATATTTAGAGGATGTGGAAAAACCTATTCTGAAACGAATTGATTTATTTCAAAATTTGGTTAAAATGTGAATAAAGAATTGTATAAAATCATATATTTAAAACTAATTTTATGGCGGTAATGGATTTGAATAAAAGGCTGCAATTTTTGTAATAGTTAGACCTTCCAACCAGATGTCTGGACGCAAAAAAATATTCAACCTAAATCACACCCCTACGGAGGGTTCAAACATGGCACTTACCAAAAATATCCGGATTTCTGGCTTAAAAATCTCATAAAGGTCATCATATAAAGAATTGGAATTTAGTGGCAAAGAAACATTCAGTATGCCCAACGTACAGTAGAAATTGGAACTTTAATTTTGAAATAGTTTGGCCAGTACAAGTACGTTATCTTTGGCAAATGCGAATTTGGTGTCATCAAGAAAGCCACTATTTTTGTTGTTGTTTAGCACTATCAACAGGATGACTATATACAAAACATCGTGGCGTTGAATCTTAAAGCTACTGTTATATATATATATATCCTACTTTGTTAGCTATTTACTAGCCAATAGGGTTTATATTTCTGTTTTTCGTTTAAGTTTCAATGCGCCATTATTTTTTTTCCCTTGCGGTTTCAGGGTTTCTCTAATGCCATATAAGAATAACTGGTCGTCACTTTTGAATACTGCTTGACGAATATACACTCTTCTGGAGTAGTTTGAAGTAGGTTGACGAAGCCCTAAATTGCAATTTCATCGTGACAGTGGATACTATTTCTTTACTGATGTATAATATTTATTTACGAAGAATATCAGTTAATTATTTACATAACCAATTTTGATCGCGCCTTATTTATTTCCAAAGATCATGTGCCAACATTTACTTTTTTTATTTATAATTTGAATTACTAGCACAAACAACTGATTACGTAGCTCTGGTTGATCGCCGCAGGTAATCTCACTGCCTTTCAATTCCCTTCACAGAAAGTATATGGTTACTAGGCTCGTTGTTTCTATGACAATGGTCAGATTTCTTTCTCCCATTCGCCACTGCTGACGTCAATAACAGGTACAAATGAATCTTATTTTCTCTCTCCCTTTCCCTTTCTCAATCCAGACTTTCTTTCGCACTGAGTTTGCATAGAGCCAAATTATTTCGTGAAACCGAACGTTTCGTATAAAAGTAGTACCTTTATTCTCGTAATAAACAGTTTACGAATTATTCTCACCCACCTCGGAAAAAAAGATTACTTCTACGAGCAGCGCAAGATTAACACACTAATCTTGCTGAAGAACATTTGCAGTTATTTTGGTTTCCATTTAAATCTTTTGTGTCTTCGTAAGGTAGCGTTGTTGTACTTACTCGGGTCACCCAACCCTCTACCAGATACATATATTACTAAATTCTCACATTACGTAATAAGGCAGAAGATATTCCTCACCGTGAAATGAATACTCTGAGTTAGAGAGAAATTTTGAGGCATAACTAGTTAGGTTCTTCAACATACAATAAATTCAGGTGAATGGGAAAACTCATCTATATTAAAAGCGAGCTACATGTTCGAGACTTTTGGCGTAGTTTCCAATTCTCTGATTCAAAAGCCTAGGTGTGAATCGGCAAATCTTGGCAAGCTAAGAATGGTGAAACGCTGCTGTCAAAGCCAAAGACGTTTAAACGGGAGGGGAATAATTGAAATTAGTCATTCTTAGATCCACTGCTCTGTTGTTTTATACTTCGTAATTATTGCAATCGTAGAAGACAAGTGAATTAACAGAGACTGCATTATTATGCTTTATTCTTAGAAAATCCTCAATTTGAGGTATCGAATCGGCCATCCAAGGCCGCGTTACTTCTTCGCTGTCTGTAGAATCAAACAGACTATATACCCCAAACAGGATGAGATGAAATACAAGAGACTAGAGCTTCAAACGTGCAATGAACGGGTGATAGTGCTAATAGCAGTAGCTGATGATGGTAAGTTTACAGATTATGTAACAGAATGTTACATATATGGTAGCGTACTTAAGGACGTTTTGATATATGTGACCAGACATCCATATAGAAAAAAGTAAAAGCAAACATGATTTTCATCTGCTGCACAAAAAAAGGGGGAGAAACTCACGCACAACATATCAGACCTATGACACTAGCAATGATACATTTCTTTACTGCTTTATTTTATGTGGAACAGGTTACCAAGCAAATTTTCCAGTTGTCATCTTGAAACCACAAACAGAGTTGTAACAGAATTCGAAGGATGAACTGCAGAGGTAACACCAAAACAAGAAAGAAAAAACAGCCGTTATTATTTCTCAAATTTTGCTTTTCTTTTCAGCCATTCCATGCAAAATGAAAAAAAAAAACTTTAATTCAAGGGTATCGAAGGCAAATCGCAGATGTCAATTCCTAGCTATTTTGTGCTGTATAACTCTTTCTGTTGGAGAAATTTGAAAGAACAAAACTGTCAAAGAACGAAGGGGAAAAAACTCATAAATGACCACAGGAGACAAAATACATTTTGTTGAGATGTTTAAACATTGGGCGATTTTCTCAATAGAATTATTTCGTGACATTCTTTGTTTTCTCCCAATACCCTTCAATTTTTATTTTTAAAGAAATATATTTTTCTTTAATGTAATAGGCAAGATAAAAGTCAAATTTTATTATTCAGATGAGTCTTTTAGAAAAAGAAACTCCTTTTTTTACTTTTCTATTATGGTTGAATACTCCTGAATTTGGCTAGGCTACCGAAGTATTATTTCTGTCTTAGAAGTTGTAACTGAGAAGCATCGCGGATGAAGCTTTCTCTGATTGCTACCATGAGCTCGAGACGGCGGCAGCTGTGCATAGGTAGCTGAAGGTACTCCTTAAACTAGACCTAAGACCACTGGTCGATAAGATGAATAAACTATTCTTTACGAGCTTAGTTCCGAAACTTTTCAGACAGAAGTTATATATTCTTTTAGATCCAATGTAGAAAATAGCAACTGTAATTATTTTCGGAACCTATCAAAATTGCTGCGCGAGCCACCGGTTAGAGACCTCTGGTATACGGAGTAACACTCTTCCTCTTATTATTTTATTGTATATTAGCAGGCTATTATCCATGAAAATAATGTCATATTATTCTTCCACTTCAAAACTCTGTTAAAAATTGTTCAGTAACAACTGGAGATGAATGGACTGATGGACATAATCTGTTGTTTGCTGTTCTGTGTGCCATCTACAATGGATGCAGAGGTGTACTTAGAAATCACCTGCCATCAATCAGATGGTATAATTTATAATTGGCCAACACCATTTCAATGAACGTGGAGATCCTCAGGCGGATCCGACTAAAATTGTCGATGTGTGGAAAAGTTATTTCGACAAACTTTTTAATGTACACAACGGGGAAAAAACAGAGTAATTTGACATCTATACCGCAGAACCGTGGATTCCCGAACCTAGCGAGATCGAGATCAAAATGTCGGTAAAGAAATTGATAAACTTCTATTCACCAGGAATAGGGAATATTCCAGCGGAATTAAAGCACGAGGAACGGCACTAATCAAGGAACTACATAGATTGATCAGTGCTATATGGAGAAAAGAGGAGCTCCCAAAGGATTGGAAAACCTCAATAATAGTTCCGATTTACAAAAAAGGCAATAAATCGGACTGTAATAACTACCGCGGAATCTCGTTACTTCCAACCTGTTACAAGGTATTAAGTGATATTCTGTTAACACTAATAAGTGTATACGTAGATGAAATAATTAAAGATCACCAATGTGGATTTAGAAGATATAGATCTACGTTGGACCAGAGTTTTACCTTGAGACAAATTTTGGAGAAAAAATGGGAATACAGTGGGACGGTTCATCAACTATTCCTTGATTTTTAAGAAAGCTATGATTCTATCAAAAGGGAAAAGTTATAAAGTATCCTGATAAGATTTGGAATTCCGAAAAAAAATGTTCAACTAGTGAAGATGTGTCTGAGGGACCCCATAAGTAGAGTACAGATAGGTAATAATATGTAAGATAGTTTCAAGATTTCCAATGGATTGAAACAAGGCGATGCCTTGTCACTACTAATGTTTAACTTTGCGTTATAATATGCTATTTGAAAAATTAAAGGGGACAAAAAGGACTATAATTGAATGGCTTGAATCAACAGTTTGTATTTGCAGATGATGTTGATTTAATAGGGGACGATGTAGATGCACTACAAAGCAACACCGATGCCTTAGTAGAAGCGTGCGATGAGATGGGTCTACAGGTAAACATAGATAAAACAAAGTACATGGTAACAAGCCGAAACACAGGGAATGAAGGAATTAAAAAATAAGAATTAGGGATGAGATCATAGAGAAAGTAAACAAATTTTAATATTTTGGAGCATACGTAACAAGCAAAAATGAGGTCACAGAAGAAATAAAAATTCGCTTAGTATCGGGGAACTCATGCTTCTATTCTTTTCACAACATTCTAACATCTCGATTAATATCAAGGAAATTAAAATTGAAAATATACAGAACGCTATTCTGCCGGTAATACTTTACGGTTGCGAAAGTTGGAGTACGACCCTAGCAGATGAACATAAATTACGTGTATTTGAAAATAAGGTTTTGAAAAAGATATATGGGCCGAAACGCGACAAGATGTCTGCAGAGTGGAGGAGACTGCATAATGAAGAACACCACGGCCTGTACGATTCACCAGATATAAAAATAATGAAATCGCGATGACTAAGTTTGGCAGGCCATGTAGCTCAGATGGGAATAAAAAGAAAGATTATATTCTATCCTGGTTGGAATGCCGGATGGAAAGAGGCCATTGGGAAGAGCAAGACGTCGTTGGGAGGACAATATTAGGAGAGATCTTTAAGAAGTCGGTGTTCGTGATGGAAACTAGCTTGATATTGCCCAGGATAGAATCCAATGGCGATCGTTTGTTACTGCGGCGATAAACTTGCGAATTCCATAAGTCATAGAGTTAGTTAGTTAATACCATTGAACAGCTTCCCGATACATTCACCTGTTAAGACGAAAGGCTTACTTTCACTTGGGAGACAAATATAACAATCCTTGTTTTTTTTCTAACGATCTAAATGTTTGACGGTTTCGTTTCCATATTTTTAATTTTTTGATTCTCATCCAAGAGACGCATGCAAATTAATTTCTAGTGTTAAAACTCTTGATGGTTTTTCATGCAGTAATCGTGTTTGTAGAAGTAACAGAAGGAAAATATTTTTAAAAAAATGAAGATATACGAGTAACGTTTACAATATCAATAACGACTTTGTAAAATGCTTCACGAAGTCGATGGAGAAACATATATTGTCAAGATTCGATTAAAACGATTTAGTGTTGTTGAGAGAATAATATTTCCAAGAAGGTGGATGGCGCTTTTATCTAAATATATCAAAATTAAAAGTGCTAAATATCTGAATCAAAAATTGTTGTATAGCTCCTAAAGTGCATACGTAATGAGAAAACTTATGTAAGACGCGTGCTGCTGGTTTACTTTTCCAAAACATTTTCTACCCTAATGATTTCCTGTTCTGAGTCATTCTACAGGATGGCTCTATAAACCTGTTGTAAAGTTTAAATGCGCAAACTTTTTCAGTAGAGATATCCCCGGATTTCCAAAATACTAATACCCTTAGGCACCAGGATTAGTTTCGGGATTGTAAATTAAGCTTATTTCAAAACATGGTTGCAATTATAAAAAGCTTAGTGACACAATTGGCCATGATAATTTGTAAACCGTTTTTTGACACGAAATTATCTAGCAAATTTGTAAAACATAACACAAACAGAGCTTCATGTAAACACAAGGGAAAGAAAGCGCTAGCCTGAGCCACGAAAATACAAGGTCTACAAACCAATGTAACATGCATGCATTTGAAGATAAAATATAACTCTCTATATACTCTATTTTAGACCACATTGCCTGGCCCTTTCTAAATTTTCAACAGTAAAGTTAGCGTCCATTATACCAATGCATAGTATGTATGATTTTGATATAAAACTGACTATGATGATTGCTCATTAATTAAATTGAAATTTTGCAGTATAGTTTTACAACACGTATGTCCAAACTCAACTAAATTGGGTCTTAGTATAAATATATTGACGCAAATTTACCCACGTATTTTTTTACTGGGTAGTTTAATTATTGAAACTTAGCCTTAAACCCTTTGCAACTATAGAAAAAATGATACAATCGTTGGACTAAAAGTATTACTAATAATGAAATAAACTAATTTACCTAAAAAAACAGAACTACCTCAGGGATAGTTGATTTAAATTTTAAACAAAGCTTATCTCACTTTGTCATCTTTTTGTTATTTTGATCCAACGAAACCTTTGCTCGAAAGAGACGGTGAAGTCTAAATGTTAACACTGAAAAAATCTCTACCCATATTGTCAATAGGAAAAATCTTTAAAACGTTATGAGCTATAATGACCTAAACTTCACTGTCCAGTAGAAAACCTAGGAAAATTGGATAGGATTAACAATAGGCAAATGATTTTATAATATCATCCTACAAAAAAGGTCGGTGTACCTCTACCCCGAAAGAAGAAAATTCTGGAGACTGTCGTGAAACACAGAATTATATACATAATTTTGGACATTAATCCTGGTACAAAGTAAACGTAACAATACAGAAGAACCTAACGTTTTAATAGAAAAGAAGCCGAAATAACGATAGAACTCCAAAGACATAACTATCAAATCATGAGACAATATTTAATTCTCATTTAATAAAAAAACTATTAAAACTAATACATTTCAATTATCAAATATCATGAGAAATGAATATAAAAATGGCACTCAATAATTATAACTTTTCGAAGAAATTACCAACGAAGAATAACGTCGATTTAAACACCTATCCCATTTCTAAGCTTCAAACTACAATAAATTATATCAAAATCATAAGGAAGTACTGTAGTCAATTTCAACAAAACGTTATTTAATTTTTTAGTAACATAAACTTTACAACTCAGTCAAAACAAGACGACATTCACTCGAAATGTAAAACTATATCTTATTCTTTACTTGTGTTTTCCAGAACGA
Source organism: Lepisma saccharinum (assembly GCA_022664845.1). Classification (NCBI taxonomy): domain Eukaryota; kingdom Metazoa; phylum Arthropoda; class Insecta; order Zygentoma; family Lepismatidae; genus Lepisma; species Lepisma saccharinum. Next base: position 11,134 of record JAGDQP010024858.1, read on the forward strand.
AATTTTAATATACCGTTGAACTACAAGAAAGTGGATTCCTTGATACTAGCTTTCTCATTTATCCAGCTTTTGACATCAACTGAAATATAAGATGCTTTTAAAAAGAAATGTTAAAATATAATATTGCTAGAAAATCTTGCATTTGGGGCATCACGTACCACGTAGCTATCGCTAGCCCGATAAAATTACGTAGCGGACTTAACCTTGTCTTCATCTTAAATTTAAATATTACGTATTTGCCTTAACACCATGTACCGGTAATAGAGAACGAATAAAACATACCCTTTCGGGGCAGGGCACCTCCTACCCCTAACGATTTCCTCTCCTCGCTGGTGACTTATGTCATTCCCGGATGGATGTCCATAGGTCGTATACTCTAAGTTGACTTCTGTCATCCCCACTGCTTGGGCGATGAAGGCCCAGGGGTGGTTTACTCTGTTGACTTCTGTCATTTCCACTGCTTGGGGGATGGATGTCCATGGGTTGTTTACTCTCAATTGACTTCTGTCGTCCCCACTGCCCGGGGGATGGGTGTCCATGGTTGATTTACTCTCAGTTGACTACTGTCATCCCCACTGCTTGGGGGATGGATGTCCATGGGTAATTTACTCTGTTGACTTTTGTTATCCCCACTGCTTGGGGGATGGGTGTCCATGGGTGGTTTACTCTCAATGGGCTTCTGTCGTCCCCACTGCCTGGGGTTGGGTGTCAATGGGTGGTATACTCTCAATTGACTTCTGTCATCCCCACTGCCTGGGGAATGGGTATCCATGGGTTGTTTACTCTCAGTTTACTTCTGTTATCCCCACTACCTGGGGGATTGCTGTCCTTAGGTTGTAATTCTCTGTTGACTTCTGTCATCCCCACTGCTTGGGGGTTGGGTATAAAATGGGTGTTATACCATAGACATCATAATATATAGACTTATCACGCTTTCTAATTCCTGGCTGCGCTAAAACTAATTGATGTTTGTTCAGAGCACATGGTTTTGAATCTATCTGCTAGGTAGCTCTACCATAGATGTCATATTCTACTATGACACCTAACTATGACTACTATGCAACTTAAACTCAGGTCCCTCCCACCAAGAATAATATAAAACAGTCAATTTCTGTAGCAACTCCTGATCAACAGACTCCAACTTCAAGTGATGAAAGTACTACTACTACTGGCTTATCCTTAGCAGCTTTTTCTGAACTTGGTACTACTATACAAACAATCTACAATCTATGTCAACGTCTCCTCAAAGGTCTAAACATCATGAAAATACTCACTCGAGTGCAACAAGGACTTTCTACAATCTCACAACATTCAGGATTGCTTACCACTCTTTCGACAGGTGTTCAAATCATTATTTCTATTATTGATGATGGCACAGAATAAACAAAAATCAGCACGTCACCTGTGTTTCGTCTTTTTTAATGCAGATGGAGTTTCTTCACAAAAACATTTAATCAAATACTTTTTTCAAGAACAGCATATTGACAGCCTTTTGCTCAATGAAAGTTACGTAGAACCATATCATTATTGGAAAATACATAATTACATTATATTTCGCATTGATCGTCCTGGTCTCAAAGGAAGCACTGCAATTATTTTTAAAGATTATTTACCAATCGACCAAATTACACTTCCTGCTCTACAGTCCATAGAAGCCACTGGTGTCAAACTCCATACTTCCGACTCAGCCATTATTTTCATTGCAGCTTTCAAATCCCAAAATATACCACTAAATACTGATGACATTCGCTACTTAAGTGCATTGGGTCCTAGAACCTTCCTAGCTGGAGATCTCAATTCTAAACACTCACTTTGGAATTGCCGCATTTCCAACCAAGCTGGAAAAGTACTATATCATGTTCAAACACGTCTTGATGTCATTGCCATAGTTAGTACTGAGCTAACCCATTTTCCTAAAAATGGAGGCAGACCTGATGTTCTTGATATGGCTCTGCTCAAAGGCATTGTAGTCATTGATGGCCCTCATGCTATATCAGCCTTAGATTCTGATCGTATCCCAGTCATTATGGATATTCATTAGCTTTATTACATAGAAAACCGTCAACTATCACCTGTTTACACTACTGACTGGGACCGTTACTTTCAACTCTTAGCTCATACCACTGACACTAGAATACCGCTCAACTCTTCGGATGACATTCGAAAAGGAGTTGACACCATTACTTCTACAATCAAACCATCTCTATATATTATTACTACCTCTACTCATCAGTCATCTTCCATCTTCCAACTTCCTCCAGAGCAATTACGGACACATCCTTATTGCACTAAAACGATGGACACTTAAAAAATGGCAAACTACTTAACATCCTGAATACAAAACCCTCTGGAACTTTCTCTCACGTCGAGTCAAATTTCGTCTTCAGCATATTGCAAAAAAATTGGACTACAAAATTACAACATCTTACCGAACCGAATCATGAATTCTGGATTCTTACCAAATCATTCACTAAAACAACTTCTGAACAAACAACCGACCTTTACATGGCTTTCACGGACTCGTCTACACTTCCACTGATAAAGCTGAAGTACTTGTTGATCATTTGGAAACACAATTTAAGGTCAAAGCTGAAGCATATGATGAAGACACAATCACCGCAGTCGAGGCATTTCAATTCTTTTGATAATCCTTTCGATCCGGCTATCCTCATCACTCCACGTGAAGTACAATAAGTTATCAATAAACTACACAGTCGTAGAGCTGTTGGACCTGATAAGATATCTAATTTAGCCTTAACATATCTACCTACAAAGATGCTTGTGCTGATTACCAGGCTCTTTAATGATATCCTACAATACAGTTACTTTCCTCCTCAATGGAAGCTTGCTCGAGTTGCGGCACTACCTAAGCCTGGTGAAGATCTATTATATCCTTAAAATTATGGTCATATCAGCTTACTCTCCACCATAAGCAAAGTGTTCGAAATATTAATTCATAAACGTCGAACAGAACATGTACATGAACGAAATTTAATACCAAACCATCAATTTGGATTCCGTGCAAGTCATGACACTACTGCAAACTTGTTCGAGTAGTTGAGGAAAACACTTTGCAGTTTAACAACCAAGGACATACTATTGGCATTTTCCTGGATACCTCCAAGGCCTTTGATCGGGTCTGGTATAAGGGACTGCTATATAAGCTGAGCATCATAGGATTTCATGACCAATACCTCCGTCTTCTGCAATCATATCTACAAAATCGCAGATTCTACATTAACTATCAAGGATATTACTCTATAATTCGTCCTATCACTGCAGGAGTACCACAAGAATCTGTCCTAGCACCACTTCTTTTCAATTTATATACTTCTGACATACGTACTCATTTACACATCAAGCTAGCCACTTTCGCAGATGACACGGCCATTTTTACCTCCTCACGCAATATTCGATAATCATATCTATATGCAGAACGTCATCTTGCTTCTATTGAAAACTGGACTACCAAATGGAGGATGAAACTCAATACAGAAAAAAACAAAACAGTGGTCCATGTTTCCAAACGTCACACTTGTTTCTTACAACATCTTACGCATTTTGGCACGCAACTTCCATATAGTTCATATGCAAGCTATCTTGGAGTTGATCTTGATAGAACTCTACTCTTTCAACAACACCTGAAAACTGTCCCGAATAGTGTAGTATCTCGTCTTCTTGCACTCTACCCAGCACTCCGCAGTCGAGAACTTACATTTCAAGCTAAACTGAACATTTACATATTGATGATCCGCTCCATACTTACTTATGCTGCCCCTGCATAGCAACATGTAGCTCCATCTCATCCAGTGCAACTCCAACGTGCACAAAACCGTGCAGCTAGGATGATCACTAGACACTGCAGAGATACTCGAATTTTGCAACTTCATGAAGATTTATATATCTCTACCAATGCTTACTGCTGTTATGGACTCACTCTATCGTTCATTCTGGAATCGCATTATCCACTCCTGTCATCCTAGCTTACATACCCTGGGTACTGCTCAACCTTTCCGACAAATCCATCGTATGCCTCATCCTAGATAAAAATCCTAAAAACAAGACCGATCACCTGTCTTTAAACTCGTGATTTAACAATCGTATTGAGGAATTGTGACCATCTTCGCATCACTGACAGGATATACAAACATCTTAGCCTCGCTGAAAATGCATATTCCTTTCTCCTAGCCTCGTCATATAAGATGTTTTCATTTCAAAATTCATCTCCGCCCTATTGACTGCCTTAGGGATATGACAGTTGCTCCCTAATCAAATCACATATTTAACTTACATCCTCTCAGTTCAAAACACTTGGAAGGCATGAGCAGAATTGCTCGATACCTCACAATTAAAATAACGTAATTTACTCTGACTGACTGTAATATAAACGAAGGACATTTAAAACTTCAAAAACAAGAACTCTAAAAGAATGTTTTCTCATTTGTTTCTATACACTGAAAAAGGGGCGTAAAACCATTTTTAATAAGTGCGCTAAAGCCTTCATTAATACATTAAAAGTGTCGATATACTTACGTACAACTACGAACGCCATTTATACGTTTAATAACTTTAATAGGGCCATGGTAATATTTGTAACCATGAAACATTGTTCTAACATTGTATTATTTATTTTCTCGATTTTGACTTGTACACTCACTCATATTGACAAAAATTTAGAAATTTCTTTCACCCAATTCCAGAATATTTACTATTTGATAATAGCCAAGTTGCATGCACGTCATAAATGTAACGTTAACTTCATATCTATTTTATATTTTGCGTTACTGCCATATTATGTATCGTGCTGGGCTTCAATGTCGTATTTTCTATTATATTGGCCATTTTCTACGAATAAGAATTTATATATGTTAAATACTCTATATTTATCCAGAGACGCCCAACCCTTTGGAAAGATATAATGGAAGCCTTATCTCAGCAGCACCCACCCATTTTAGGGTTGACCTCCTTCAAAACGCTTTGTTCAACTAAGAATATAATTTGTTGCAGAAATTAAATGTATTATTTTTTAAGTATTACAATGTTTATTAACAGAGAAAACAAAGAAAGCACAGGAAAATACCTAGAATTACATATAATACATGGTCTGAGCAAATTTGCCTCAATTCCATAAATAAAATACAAATTGAAAATAGCTAGTACATGTTGTTCCGTCTAGTCGTACTTTTAAGGTAGTATAAAGGTACGGTAAAGTAAGGTAAGGCGTCCTTTTGTTTCTCAACGAGAAATAAAAATTTGACTGCTAATACAAGAAATCAATAACGATATATCGTGTAGCGAAGGCAGCGTTTAGAAGTAAACATTTATATTTGTAGGAATTCACATAGCAGTGACACTAGAGCACTGTCCTATAACTAGCAAATATCAATGCGAGGCGTCTCATTCACTAGCAATTATAAGCATGCCCCCTTCTGGATTACATTGTAAATCTCAAATCAGATTTGATGCGTTTTAATTTTGAATATGACCTCGCAGTAGTAACACTCTTCAAAAGAGAATCCAAGATTCCGACATGCTGTGTGAAGTCTATGGTGAGTAATGTTTTAGTTGAGCATAACGTTTCGAATAGTACAATCATGTCAAATTCGATCGAGCCTCCACCGAAAACAAGGCAAAATTCGGATGACCGTCTACATTTACGGACATGGATCATGCGGAAACGGTGGGGGAACTTATCTGTGCAAACCGTCGTCTGTTCGTACGTGAAGTTGCTTCTTAAGTGTGCAGTGTGCAAAAGCAATTTATATTTTGCTCTGGATTAAAACTGATGCATTTGTGGCTGAATCCATGTCCTTGGATTACTCATACTCTTTATAGGCCTGTGACGTATGTCTAAACTGATTGGCTCTTGATAAGGAAAGGCACGATTTCCGGACGTGGAGGGGGCTGCCATGTTGGTTCGGTAATTTGATTCCTGATATGAATGATGTGTCAGTTAAGAATTAAAGCTCTGTCAAAATCCTGGAAAATAGACTTTCATATTTTTTCTAAGTTTAGTAAATAATAGATTTTCTATTAAATATAGTAAAGTGTTTCAATTCCATATTAGGAATCGTAGTGAAAGTGATCGAATATCCAGATTTATTGATTATATCACCAAGTTTAGTGACCAGTGTAAATGTTCCTAGGGGTGAATTTTTCGAAAGTGCTCTACAGAAATGTTAATAGTTATTTTGTGTTAAGTGTAAAAGTGAGGTTGACAGAACCTAGAAGTGGTAGAAAGTTCATAACTTTAAGTGCAATATTTGGAGTAGCTGCGTCCATAATACCAGTAGAAATTCGGTTTAATAGATGTTGTAGATAAGACAGGAGAACTAGAAGTCTGTCAGGTTTACTCAATGTTCACTCGTGAAAATGTAATTCTACAATGAGAAAAATTTGCCTAGACGAGGTAACATTACAGACTTGTAAAGTTGAATTTGTCCAGCCTCAGGAGGTAGAGTCCAGAATTTTAGAGTCTACAACACAATAATGTTTACGTTCCAGGATCCGAAATGCGAAAATGACATTTTGCATTTGGAATTGTTCGAAAAGTCCATAGAATGGTACAAGCATCTATCACAACGATAAAACCCCAGTGAGTAATGTTTAGAAAACATTCCAGACTGAACTTGATACATATGACGCTATGGAAGACATAAAAATGTCTTAAAAGAATGGAAACATTACGGGCTTGCAGTTCAGTACGTACTTTACTACAAAAGTAATGTAAATTGGGCTAGAAAATTGAGCTAAAGCCCAGAAAATGTGTTTTTGACATTACAATGCGTAGAAAACACAATAATATTAAAATATCTGAGTAAGGGATAAAAATCATGCCAGTAAAGGCATTTAGTCATGATAATGACACATCTGCATTCAGAGAATGAAAAGAGTGCGAATAATTGTACTATGCAACAATTTGTACAGAGAACGGATTTTCAGTCATTGCTTGTAAAGGGAAATGTACCATTTAAACGTACTGCCTTGGTATCTAGAAAGTCTAGTAAAGAAGTCTGTAGCATAGAAAATATAAGTCAAGTAAAATGCAGAACATGGGAAGAAAAACAATTAGGAAGGTATACCGGTTGCTAGACGTGGTTTCAGAATGGTGTCCATACTCTCTTGTTAGTCTAACATTATCATACAGAGAGAAATACAGTACTCTTGACATTGGTGGAATAAATGCGCAAAGATATCTTTGTAATTCTACCCATAATTCCAACGTATTAAAAAATACGATTCATTCCCTTTCTGGACACGGTGGAGATAGTTGTAGCCTTCGCTAGAAACGGTGGAGAACTGTGTTATTTACAATGGTTTGTTTACTTCAATAAATAATAACCAAAGAAGGAAGAAAGTGCTGTTGACATACATATGGATTCGTACATGGGTTCCTTATAACAAACGTGGAACCTACAACAGTATGTAGAAGTTTTTAAATGTGACTAAATATCACACTCTATTTACATATTATACCGCATTTCTTCGAATCTATGGCGCATGTTTTTGTCAGATTTTAGATGTCCAAAATTAAGTTGCGCCTTAGATTCGATGGCGTCTTCGATTTGATGAATATTTGTTTCTTAACTTTCCTTAAAATTACCGATAGTTCCATTACAACAATCAATATTTTGCTTTCCTGATAAGAAAATGGTCAGAGGAATTTCTCCCCGTTAAATTTGCTGTGTTTAGTCAACAACAATTTTTATCAGCTTCATAATCGGAAAAGTGGTGGAATCTTGATGTTTTCCAGTACATACTGGTAGTCAATTTTCATTGGCGGGATTCACTTGTAGTAACCTTATTGACAAGGCGACGGCAGTCCTATAGCAGGACTTCCGCCGCCGGCTCGCACACGATTTTACACTAATGCAGCCCGCGGTCCGCTTCGTCACCGACAAAAATCCCGATCAGGCTGCTCTCGTCCCTCCACCTCCCCGCTATACAGCCCGAGTCCCGCCGCTATACCGCTCTCGACTGCCCGTCTTCCCCCTTTTTATTTCTTAAATATAATGTTGATACTTAGAGGAATAACTTATTTAAAAAAGAAAAAGCATTAGAGATACACCGTATTTAAAAATATTATACAGCATTAGGGATTCAACGCAAGTGACATGAATATTACACACACAAAGTACTAATGCTGTAATGTATACAACCAACGCTTTACCTGCATAAATTTACAAAGAAAATTATAAAATTGAAAATAGGGTATGGGCACCGGTCGTCGGATATAAACTACTATAATAGTCGGAAATTTCCACATAAATATCATTGAAACAAAACGTATGTCATTAAAATGAACATAAAATTATCTCTAGTTTTCGGACTGCTTTAACTTGATATAAAGTCAAAACAGAACATTTGAAAAGCTAGAACAAACAAGATCGTTTTTAGTTTTAAGACAAAGGCTTTTACCCTAAATTTAAAGACAGTCTTCTTCATTCGTAAATAACTTTTCCGGATTCTTCTAAACTAACCAGGGAACAGATTTTTTTTATCTATATAATGTCACTTTTGAAAATGGTAGAACTTAAATATCAAGTTAAAGCTGTCCGAAAACTAGAGATAATTTATGTTCATTTTAATGACATACGTCTTGTGTAGCGGATCAAAGCTCGCCTGATATAGCAGAATACTGGTGTAGCAGGCGGGCTTCGGCGGTCAATCTTCGGAGGCTATTTGACGGTCGCAGGTTCAGCATCCGCGTAGACCTAGGAGAGAACGTCCCTGGTATCTAAGCTTGTTGAAAGAAGCAGTCGACAGCAAGCAATTTTGTAGCACATACGTTTATTGACACCACTAAGTTCCCACAGTTTACAGATGCACATAAACACTATTTACAAGAAGTTGAGATGAAAGTTGTGAGCTCTTGGTAATATAGAGAGCGAGCACTTTCAGTCCGAATTAGGTTGGCGTTAAGAATTTAGTAGCCAATAGCTTGCAATAGAAAGCTCATCTCTAGATTCTCGCTAGTATCAAGACAAGTGCTGTTACGTTAAAAGACAGACGAAATGCTGGATAAACGAACAGCAAGGCAAACGGACAGCCGGACAGACTAACTGAATGATAGTAACAGAGTAACAGTGTAACAATGTAACAATGTAACAGCCCACGGACTTGCAGGTAGTGTATCTTGTATGCCACTTATACTGGAAGTGAAGAGCCAAGTCCGGGCGTGAAGTATATAATAATTCTCTTTTACAAATAGCTCACGTTTTGCAACATGTGTGGTATACGTGCTTACTAGGGCTGTCAATATCCGGATAATTTGATATCCGATTAATCGAACAATTCATTGTTCGGATATTCGAAATCCGATTATTTGTATAATTTTCCGAATAATTATCCGAAAAACGGATAATCGAACATTATTCGGATAAACGGATAATTGAACATTATTCGAATAAACGGATAATTGAACATTATTCGGATAAATGGATATTCGAACATTATCCGGATAAACGGATAATCGAACATTATATTATCCGGATAAACGGATAATCGAACAATTATCTATGGAACATATAATCCATGAATTATAGTGGATCCCGGGAAGATGAAACACATTTTATTCTACGAGACATTGTGCAGTAATTAAAAGAAATAGAAAAGCAAATTTTTGCACAAAAACATATTGAACATTGATGCTCATACGGACGGAAGTATATCAAACTAATTGCATACACAACGGATATATTCACTGTTTCTATCAGGCATGTTTGGGGGGAGTTTGTCCCCCAAAAGGTTTCCAACCGCCCTTCAAAAGAATTAATGTTAACACTTGTTAATACACTGTAAAAAAATAGTTGTGTTAATTCAACACAATGCGGTGTCCCAGCGTGACTACCACTTTTGTGTGTTAAATCAACACAACACACGATGTTGATTTCGGTACTGTGAAAAAAATGTTACGGTTGCAGGGAGATTTGAACATGGATTGTTCAGTTAGAAGTCGAGCGTCTTACCGACTTCGCTAAATATTCATACAGAAAAGACACTAGATCCAAACGATATTTATTGAACAACATTTAAATTAAACGACTACACTATAGATTCAAACAGTGTATTGGATCAAATATATGTTGCTGAGCCCCCCAAAAAAGTAAGTTACTTGCACGACTTATCCCATGGCCACTTCCTATTAGTCAATTGGGAACCAGAATTCCCATTCATTCAGAATATTCCATTTCTATGAAAGCAAGTAAGATGGCGACAGCGAAACACTTGAGCAGCATTTCTGCCTTCTTATCGTAACAAAATGTCAAGTACTGCGCTTGCTTTCATAGAAATGGAACGTATTCTCAATGACTGGGGATTGTGATCCCTAATTGAACAATGGAAAAATGATTGAATCATGGCATAAGTCGTGAGAGTAACTTTGCTTGTGTTTGAGATTCAGCAACATTTCTTTAAGCCTTTATACTGTTTCAATCTAGTGTTCTTTCCGTCTGACAATTTAGCGAAGTCTGTAAGGCGCTCGACTTCTAACTGAGCAACCCATGTTCAAATCCAGCTGCTGCAGTATTTTTTTTTCTCCCAGTACCGAAATCAACATCGTGTGTTGTGTTGATTTAACACACAAAAGTGGTAGTCACGCTGGGACACCGCATTGTGTTGAATTAATACAACTATTTTTTACTGTGTAGTTTGTTAACACTGAAATACGTATATAATAGTATATTCTGTAATATGGTTCATATTATTTGGAGTTTTAATTTTATTTGTGGCCTTAGGCATCTAACGCTCAGGCCGTGATAGGGGAGGAGAAAGGATTCGGGAAGGCGTCGGCCAGGGCCTATGTTAAAGGCACCATCCCGGCATTTTCCTGGCGACAGGAAAAACTCTGGAAAAACCTCAGTCAAAATTGCCGGCTGCTGGGATCGAACCCACAACTCCCGAATGCTACGCTAACGCTCTACTACTAAGATGTTATTTTTAGGTTAACTAAGGAAGTGCAATATATTGTTAAAGTAACATTAGTGTCTATTGTTATTTTTTTTATTTTTAGCACATTACAGTCAATATTAATTGTTTATAATTTTCGCGAGCCTCCACAAACCCCCCGAATAAAATGTCCTTGAAGAAACATTGGATATAGGCTTATTGGTCTTTAAACGTACATATCAGATAACGAATCTTGCCAAATCCATTAGTGTAAGATACCCACTTATTTGGGGGAAGATGTCTCATATATTATAATTAAGATAAACGACAACAGTAGTGATACTTCATGACTACGTTTTCTATAATGTGACTAAAATACATGAACAAGTATGCCACTACTCCACCTTGACGACATTGCTTGAAAGCGCAGATTTCTCTCCCTTATGTAACACCAATTTAATGCAGAAATAATTTTAGGTTTTGTGTGAAATATATAATAAATCACACCCATATTTGATCCACTACTGGATGAGGTCTCTCCCCGGAGGGAGGAGATTGGCTTACTGCTCGCACTCTGACCAGATGGGTTGGGAGAGGAGAGCCTAAGCTTTCACTGTGATCGCAACTATCTTTTATTCATAGCAACTCCTTAGTTGCATCACCATGCTGGGTGGTTACCGTTCCAGAACCACACCCCTTCGAAAAAGCCTTGGCAGCGCCGGGAATTGAACCCAGGACCCCCCAATCCGTAGTCAGCAACGCTAACCGCTTAACCAACGAGGCGGTCATATGTATATATATTATATTATTATGGCGTACATTCTACTGAGCATGTATCGAGTATACGTAGCGCGTTGTAGTAGAGCGTTGGCTTGTGTTCCATAAGCTCTGAGTTCGATACCTGCGTCGGTCATCTTGACTGAGGTTTATCCAGTAGTATTCTTAGTCACACAAGGTTAATACTGGGATGGTACTTTCGAAACTAAGCATTGGCTGACTTCTCTCCTACATCTTCACCCCACCCGTATTCCGGCCGGAGCCGTATATTGTTACCTAGAGGCCATAAACGAAATTCAAATTCTATTGAATACGTACGCAGACTGTCCTTACAAAATGTCCTTATTGACCCTATTCTATTCAAGAAGAATAGTTCAAAAAATGAGTGTCTAACCAGAAAACAATGAAAATAGTCTTATTTGATAGAATGTATTTAGGTAGTGGACATCAAATGGCGTACTGCCCTGTTCAAGTGTATTTTCTACGCTGTCATGGAATTTAGTTCGATTCTAAGCTGTGTACTGAGTAGAGAAAATTATTTTTAAGCTAAAACAAGATTTTTGAGGGAAGTACTTGTTTCGTCTCCACGAGACATTCACTACATTCTTTTAGGGAGGATACTGACTAATTCGTTCACACCATACAATTTTTCCATTTAGGACCATTGTTATGGAATTCCACTACTATAGGCATCTTTCCCCGATGGGTATCTTCCCTCAATCCACTCTATAGGAAGAGCGGATTAATACACATTTAAGCGAAAACTGTTATGCATTTAGCTATTGAATGAAATTATATTTATGGCCATTTGGCTAAGGACATGAAAGGGAGAGGGAAGATTTTAGAAGGAAGTCAGTCAGTATCTAGTTTGAAGGTACCATCCCACAAAGATCCGGAAGTTTCAGTACAAAAATTAGAACCCACTTTGATTATTATAGAAAGGCTGTAAAACCCTTAGAACATCCTTACTAATGCAGTAATCATTGGATTTATTAAATGTCAACATTAAATTAGCAATCTGTTTTGAATATTAGTTTTATATTTTGAATGTTTGTATTGTTATTGATGGTAATTTCGATCTGTGTCTAAATTTATAAGTATAAAATTCATATAAATGAAACAATCTATATGAACTAATTGACTCCTCTTCTTCTTAGAAACAAATCGAATTTGTAAAATAAGAAAATTAAAGATTCTCCACTTAGAAATTAACAGTCTTAAAGTGCCGTTGAAGTACTACGTAAGCATTTCGGGAGGAGGTCAAGCGTTGCTTATTTCTTCTGACAATAGGGGAGGGAGATAAGAGTAATGTTTACGTAAGATCGCTAAAAAAAACTTGTTAGTCTAGATATAGGTACTTTTTTTACTACGAAATAACGATAATGAACTTGATGTGTTTTACGTAAGCATAAAGGAAGGGGCCGGGTATCTACTATTTTTTACTTACAACCGGAAGGGGTTCAAAATGACTAAACTGATACTTGAATGTCCTCTAAATCACCTTAATATATTATCGATTCTGATTCCGGTTCAACATTTTTAATGTAATATCTTTTAGAAGGTTGTTTGTTCCTTTTTTTACCTTCATTGTGAGAACACTATTAACCCTTAATACCGCAAGGTATTTTAGTTACACAAAACCACAAGGTGTGTCCAGTGGACACATACCGAATTTTGACCTCATTTCGTTTGTAAAACGTAATTTCTTTATTTAATTTGTTCATTAAACTTTTTACAAATGCAATTCAGTACAAATATATATAATTACGTTCTTGTATAAGCTAAATATTCAGTGTTTCCAACTATTATACTATCTTATATACACGACTTATTTGAAGAACTAAACACAAATATTTTCTTGAATAGATATATTTTTGTACGTCATTGACACTGTTACCTTTTGATGTGCAAACATAACCCATCCTTGTGAAAACATGAAATATTCAGTGTTTCCATCTCCTAGTACTAGCTGACACACAGGATTCATTAGAGAAACTAAAGACACAAATGCTTTTTCATATATATATTTTGGATATATTCAGTTACATCACATGCGAATTGTTGTACATGTTCTGTCAGACTTTCATTTGGCACATTGCAGGCACTTACTGATAACACTTGAATACTCAGAGCAGACATTCATTTTGCAAATACAACACACTTGTCTCTGCATTCTGCATTTCTTCGAGTCGCACATATAACATCTTCTCTTGGGCGTAGGTTTCTTTGTATCAACACCTGTGGATGATACATCTGACTGGGCTACTGGAACACCTCCTGTTACATCGATTGCTGTTAGAATAGGTCTCTGCAGTCCTAATTTCCTTCTTCGATGGATTTGAGGGAGAACCAACGATTCTGCCAACTCGACGAGAAACATATGGCTTCTCGAGTTCGTTTTTCTTACGTTCCGCTGAGGACTGATGTTCAACCACAGAACATAGGCGGCAACAGCTGATACATCCAAAAGATTCATAAAAATTGCCAAAGGCCATCGATTGGTTTTTCTTTTGCGTGAGTAGCAGTGTACTAATTGATGTAGAGTATCAATCCCTCCTTTTGATTCATTATAATACAGTATCATTTCCGGTTTTGCTTTCTTTCTCAACTACAATATCGTTAGTGTTGTGCATACTTGACAAAAGGATAACAGACTTTTGGGACAGTATGATACTAATGTAAAATCACTTGTAAACCCAAAAATAGATGGTTGTTCACTTCTGGTCTTGTTTGGCCTCAGTTCTTCAGGAACAAAAGGTTTATTTTTTCTCACAGTCGCGCTTTTATTTTGGTAGCAGCTGGAGCGTCCTTCTTCCAATGAGTGCGATTTTTACTTATATACTCCTTTGCACCTGAACAAGAAGGTACTTGAATGTCATTATCACTGTCCGAAGCACTTTCTTGATCTTCGACCTCACTTGCACCACTCACGTGATCCGTCTCACTCGAGTCAGTTTCAACAGCTTCATCACAGACAAATTCTTCATCTGAATTTATACTATAATCTGAACACGATTTGTTCGATTTCTGCTGAGTGCTGTTTTCTTTTTGGCATATTTACGTAAACAGTTTACTCATAAACACAAAAAGCAGCCCTTCATTGTATAAATAATCTGGAATAACTTTCACCGCCAATAGCTAGGGGAAACAACTGAATGTATATAAGAGCATAACAATATTGCCAGCTACTTCTGTCAAGGAAATACTTACATCCAGCAGATGTATTGCTAAACGTGAAATATAAAAAATGTAAACAAAATGAATGAATGAATGAATGAAAATGAAAGGAGGAACGAGGGGAATGATAAACGATTGATGATTAGTAAATACAAAAATTTTAAATGCAATTTTTAATATATTTTAAATGTGTGTCCATTGGACACATATTGCGGCATTAGCGCAACAAACGTTTTACTAGGGCCATATGCTCCAGAAAGCAAAAGGAAGTATCAAACTACTTTGGTATTATAACACTACTGAATAGTTAGGAGCATAGCTAGAAGGAAAATAAAATTCAGAGAATAATAAATATACAGCTTTAAAAAAAGTAACACTATGTGTCCATTGGACACACCTTGCGGTATTAAGGGTTAACCCAGTGTAAGAGAAAGATAACGGAAGATAATGTTTTGTGTGCCTGATAACTATGAAAGTTATATTATATACGAAAACGTATGAAAACGAAAAACACAGATAATATGAAAAAAATATGCCATCTGAAATAGTCTGGTAATTGGCCACAGAGTGACATTGGGCGCTTAGACTCCTTGATCTCTCCACATGAGACTGAATGATACTGCAAATTGTGCTCCCCCACCTTTCTCTCTCTGAGCATATTTAATTACATAAAAATTAAGCATGTTATCAAGAATTAATTTATGTGAAGACATTTCTATAACAAGTACCTGTTTCCTTCGTGAGGCTTAATCAATTTTCTTAATCTGTTGTTGATCTACTCGTTCAAAATGAAATATTTACTACCGAACAGATTGTTGGTGTAGGGAAACTTTAATAACGTTATAATAATGTAGCAACTTATTAATTTTATATATATATTAACTTTCCTATTTTACTAATTTATCAATAAACAACATTCACCAGTAATTTATTGCACCGAAACTTGCTTTCACTAAAACATCCTGCTTCGAAACATCCTAGACCCATCCCACCATATGGCTAATGAGATAGGAAAACTCTTTGAATGTCTTTCCTTTAGTTTGGACATTCGGAGAGCAAAGTATTGTAAATATAAAAATAACTGTTAGACTAAACTTCAATGCTCTATCCCTAGAAACAGGACATGCTATTGATTGTCTTGCCAAAAGAAAATATTTCGGATTGTCTTGAACATCAGTTGAGAAGTGGAAACAAATAGCTTTTATTAATCTCAAAACTATTTTCTTCAATAGCGTGTCAACCTAACTGTAAGTGAATTCCGACAAAGCGCTCGCAGATCTTCATTTGGCTCTAAATACTTTCTGGGAAAACACGTGCATTTTTTAATCTGATTGTGTGCATGCCGAAAATAAGGTGTTCTAAAATATTTAGAAATGTCGAGTTTCTAAGAAGATAGCAACTGAAGCACGACGAATTCAAGTACAAAGGAATGTGTCACTGCTGATATATATAGAAGAAATATACCCATATTTCTGTTTGTGGAACAACTGGTTAGTGCTTTGTTTTGAT
>JAGDQP010024859.1:7205-22198 GCA_022664845.1 Lepisma saccharinum
CAAACACGGCACCATTACTATTCATGAAAACGAAACGTTACTTTCCGAACGGACCCCATATTAATAATAATCTTAGAATTTTATTATGAAAGTTTTTGAATGTTATCTTGTCGCAAACGCTTTCTAAAGCTACTTTTAGGATTAGTTTAAGGCGGGGGTACGAAATAGATCAATGTATAATTTCTGTTTACCTGCAGTGAAACCAAAATAAAACTAAGCTTGCGCCACTCAGGATGGGAACCACTACATGTGAACGTATGCGCTGTTTCTTAATCTTAAAACAATTATTACAGGAATAATAGTATTATTTATTTATTGTACATTAAAGTGCCAATCCGACACGAATTTAATCACTAAACCCCATGAACTGGCTACTAAAAGAATCAATCACATTCATTTTATAAAGATTTCTAATGATCTTAGCAATATAACAAAAACTAGAAGGGAAAATACAAGTTAAAAAAATCAACAAACTTGTAGTTACAGAAACAGTTAATTATATGCGACAACCTGGCTACACGGAACCAGTTCGATGCCTTCCGATGTGTTTGATTTCTGATAGCTACAATTAAGTGGATTTGATCGTGTTATTTGCTTTCTTTCTCTTATACTTTTTTTTTCTTAACACTTTGCACAAACGACTGCCATAAATCGATTAAATGAAAAGAAAACTGAATTCAAGGTGATCTCTGGTAGTAAATGCGTACACAAACATACATACACGATCTACACACTCCTTTAATGGCGCCACCTTCCATGTTGGATGAGGAAAAACGTATAAGGACTATAGATCTTGATGTTTTGTTATTGAAAAAAAAATGGAATTAACTTTAAAATTGTAGCTAACACATGCTTTACTTCAAATGCATAAACAGTTTTAAGAAGAAAAAAACATAAAAGATATCATTCATATTCTAATGAAGTTGAAAAATAGGATAGCAAAGAAGGAAAAAGTTTAAATTTGGAAGCTAAAGAAGAAGAAAAAGAAGAAATGTGATAAGAATCGCGGCGTGCTGACATGGGCTGGATGACCTTCAAATCGGAGAATGAATTATCACATTTTGCAAGGTGATAGTAGCAATTTAATACCTTTACCTGTATCTGATTTAGCACTCCTACTATATAGCTGAAAGCATGTCCGTATAACAAAAGACCTTTCATTCTTTTTTTATTTGCTTTTAAAATTGCGATTCTAGATTCATTTCATTGTGGAAGTTTACTCTTTTAGTAGTCTGTGAAACTGATTACGGATAATCCTTTATTATTTTTTCTTCTAATGTGTTAATTTTTCCTGTGATTTGTGGTTTACTTTAAACCTATTCAATACGAACTCTACGAAGCAATACTCGAAGTGCTCGGCTATCAAAAGATAGATGCCAGACGAAACTTTCAACCTCAATTGTCCTTATCCAATGTAAACTAATATGGACCAAATTTTAATTATAAGTTGTTTTTCTTTTTACGTTCGTTATCGCTGTGCGGCCCGCCTTTTTTAATTGTCTTAATTCTTGAGTTATTCACGCACCGGACTGTGAATGGTGTAATAATATTTACAGTTTTTTTCTTTTTGCAAGAATTAAGACAAATAAAAACGGACCGCACAGTGATAACAACAGTGAAAATCCTTATTGATTTAGATTAGAAGTCCGCTCCCTGACTTCATTAAATTTTCATGACACCGATCAATCCAGTATCACTTTTAGAGAGAGGTCAATGTTTGGTTTATGAAACATGCAATTCAGAATCACTAATAATATTTTATTTATTTTAAAAACTTTAAGATTTTAATAAAAGATATAGAATAGAAAGACCTAACAAAAATATCTTAGATCTGAAAATCGATGGCATTAGTTTTTATGCTCTGCTTCTCATGAAAAGCACGTTCAGTTTTTATTTTCTTTCATAAATTAATGGAACTTTCTTTTCTTTTCCTTTTTTTCTTTCTGAACGGTATGCTTCAGGATGAAGAAAAAAAACAGCGATGAGAAATAACGAACGTGTTTTGTTTGTTATGAAAACTACACCAGTGTTATTATTGTTCACTATGTTTGCTAGGAAGTGGCTATACTTGCAAATGAAAAGAAGAAGAAAAAATAATTATGTATCGGAAGTAAATGGGTTGTTTCTTTTTCCACACTTCCGTGGAAGATTTATTCCACACTTCTTCCGTGAAATGTTGCAAACAGTTTACGTGCTTTAAATGTGATCTTTCTTGAAAACCATAAATTTAATGAATGCCTTGAGAGACAAATGTGTTACTGTCTTTTTCTTTTCAGTAAGCGTTGCTTTGCATTGTGTCACCGTGTCTGTGGGAAGTTCAAGGGTATTGAAGGTCGCATCTCACTCGAGTACATATAAGCTATTCTGTAGCAATAAAATTGTAATGGTAGCTGAGTATTTCTCAGAAATGAATATATTTCTCTTCTCTGCTAATATTTTTGTTGTGTCGTTTCTTTAATTTTTATTCAATTTAGACTGTTAATGTGCTTGGTGAAACTTCTCAATTATTTAGAAATATTAAAAATGGTTTTCGACGAGTAATTTTAAAAATAATCGCTATTATGATTGCGAAGAGTCTTTCAAAATCTCGAATAGTGCGAATTTAACGATACTTTACGCAAGAAATGTGTCAATTCCCAAACAAAAAAAGCAAATTATACTTTGTGTCTAATCCAATATCAACGAAATTTTCAGTTGTAACTCAGTTTTTTACGCTTATTATCGCTGTGCGGTCCGCTTTTTTTTTATGGCTAAGGGTTGATTTTCATGAAAGCTTGCGTTGCTTGCGATTTGGGTGAATAGCCAATTTAAACACGTGTTTCAATTGGCTACTCACCCAAATCGCAAGCAACGCAAGCTTTCATGAAAATCAGCCCTAATTCTTGCCCAAACGTTTATCTTCTTTATTGGAGGGTGTACGCAGGTATACGGAGTATACTCACCTCAATTTTTTAGACATTACCGTATACCCACCAATTTTTTTTTAAATACGCAGGTATATGGGATGGGTTCGAGTACTCTTACGCCGGCCATTATGACTGAGTTTCTTTAAAAAGTTTTTTCTCAATGCCGCCAGGCAAATGCCAGTACACTACCTAAAATATAGGCCTTGGCCGCTATCTCTCCATTCGTGCCCTCGGAAGAGTGCTCGTGGATAAATAAATATCCCTCCGGCATGTTACGGTCTTTGTGCATAAAAGTTCAATTAGAGAAAATAAAGTATTGAAAAAGCTCAATGCTGCCAGATATCAAAAATCCATTTTGAAAAGTTCCATCGAAAGTTTGCATGAATGTAAATTAATTTCAAATCCTTTGCACGAGAGCATACTAGACCTTTATTCGGTGTCTGTAGAGCTATGTATGGTCAGAACATCGCGTCTCTATAGCCGCATTCTTGTGGTTATCATGATCAGACTTCGCTTCTTTATAATTCAAGTAGTTTCCCAAATGTTCTGACTTCCCATGAGGCTGGGTCAACACCGAAAAGTTGGTACCCCACTGAAGATTGAAGTTGAGTCTGCTCATCATTCATTAACCATTACAATATGTTAGCCTCCCTCTCCCCCATTTCTAAATAGTATCTCTATGCCACGATTCCAATAAATCTTCTATATTTGCATTCTACATATTTTCGTATGAATTTTTTGTGGAAATTCGTTTGGATTAGTTCATTTATTTCTTTCGAACAAATTCAACGGATAAGGTTGCATTTCATATGTACAGTACTTTGAACTGTTGTATGAAGTAATGCTGACTAACATACTTGTACTTTGAATCGTCGTGATGTAATAATGACTCACATTATCTCGATTCATGTGTTAATGTTCTTTCTGGCTCTGAATTCTTGTTCGGTTTGAGTGTTAAGATAAGGCAGGTGATGCTTTTAGCCTTTTAAGAACACAGTGTTTGCTTACTTACGAAATAACAAATTTCTTAACTTCCTGTATAAATAAGGTATTTAATTGTTCCTGTATAAATAAAATATTTCATTGGAATAGGATCTTTAGGCCTATAAGTGTGATCAAAACATTAATTTGCTTTTATGGACCAGACAGGCATCTGCAGCCTAAATCATTCACTTGTCAGAGGGTTGACGTTCTTCGGCAAACACTCTTCCTGGGGCAAACATGGGGTAGGTAGAGCGGTCGTGACACTATTCGAGATACCATCCTGGTATTCGCCTGGTGACACTGTGGAAATTGCTTCATTATGCCCGGAAGTAGGACTCGAACCCGCGTGATTCGCCAGTGTCCAACCAAAATCCATGGAGTCAACCACTAGACCACGGTGGATGGGTCAAATTATACAATTTACTATCTTCGTAGTGGAAGGAATAAAGCGGGTAGCGCTCCTGTCCTTGTTACAAAGTTCCGCAGGGTGTTTTGTTCGCCTGGTATGACTAACGGAAACGTGTCAGTCAGAATGGCTGATCGATCCGCTGATCCCAGCTCAAGGGGTTGAATTTTCCAATAGAAGGAGCACACGCGTGTGCGTCATTTAAAGATATATATATTTTCTAAAGGGCTATTTACAGTTTGAAAATGTATTACCCACTGTTTAGTATAAGCTACATTCGCGGCATTCGATTCATATGACTGAAACAAATTAGGGAAACTGAGTCACAAATAGATGTTTCCGAGAAGAAAACTGGAGCTCGCCAATTATGAGCCGACTACACGTTTCACTAATCACCAAGCTAGACTGGCAGTCCAATGAAGTGATTCTGCCAGACCCCCCGCAAAAAAAAATTCTCGAGCGCACCCCGAACTTTAAATTTTTGACGGTCAAAAATAATTAGAAACGGTCGAAAACTCCACTTACACCCCTCCCAATTTTGATTTTACACCCCCCAAACTGAAAATCGTGGCGGAATCCCTGGTCCAATGAGGGTCCATTGAATGGAGTGTTTCGAATCTCACTTTACCAAAAAATGTAGTTCTCGTCCTTAGAACCCCAACTGCTCGTTTAGGACGTTAATAATAATTCAATCAATATTTAAGATGGCTGTCAGCTTTAACAGTTACTTCACATATAATGATAGTCCAATTTTTGTTTTTGTTTTTTCTTCTACTTTGTTTGTTAGGCTTGAATCTCGCAGAAGTTGGTGTTTAAAACTACGTAAACATTTTTTTTTTTTTCCACCATTCTTTCCATAACAGCTAAAGCTTTAAAATAAGAAACCAGGTGTTCGTTCATCTTGATTTCGAATTTCCATGCCTGTAAGAAGCCTTGTGGTATACCGAATTTCGTTTAATAAGGGGCAGGCAAGAAGCACATTTTGGAAACAGCTGAAACTCTTTTTAAAAATTTCTCTTTCATTGATCTTTGTCCTCTCAGTTCCTCCCTCTTCCCGTATCTTCTATGCACAAAACAACGAATGCGGGACAAAAATTCAGTGTTACAAACTGTCTCTTTTATTCAATGAACTTGGTCACGTTTTTAACTTAAGAAATACTCGCACTTATTCTACTATAATCCTTCTGTGGGTTCTTATATTAAAATACTTGATCGAAAAGTATTAGCTCTACCGTACTGTGTAAAAGTTGGATTCTGAAACGTTCTGAAGAAAGGAATTGTCAATCAAGTTGGAAATTGCGTAATATGTGACTGAATTTTTAACACCCCTCAGCCAGTCAAAGAATCTTAAATAGAACAGAGGCTGGGTTTTTCTTCTCTGTCTGTCTGTCTGTCTCTCTCTCTCTCTGTCTCTCTCTCTCCGTCTCCCTTTGTGTGTGTGTGTAGTGTATACTTTCCTAGTATAATGCATATACTTATACAGGGTGTCCAGCTATGTTTATGATGGCTGATGCAGCTTAGAGAAGATTTTTATGCTTGCTCTATAAAACCATTTAATTCCGTGACAATGGCATTCTTAGATTGCAAACCTGTCTATGCCTCCGTCAATTCTAAAACATGCCTTAAATAGATGTAAAACGTTTGGTAAACTTTATTTTTATATGGGCCAGTTTAGTAACTTTGGACTTCGGCCCGTCACAATTTGCCTTTAGCTGTTAAGTGTTAAAAATCCACACCCATGCCCCTGCCGGGACTCGAACTCGGGACCGTTGAGTCGAGAGCCTACCTCCGCAGACCGCTCGACCACTCGGCCGGCTTAAATAGATGTATCGGGTACTAACTTCGAATGTGATTTGCTAAGCCGACACCGCTTACGTCATCATGTGTTGAGCTATAACGCCATTTTGTGACGATGCCGCCGTGACTGTCAGTGATCTCCGAAACTAGATCTTGGAATTTCTGCAAAGGTACTTTTTTATTATTATTATTTTATATAAATAATCACCCCCGAAGTTTGCGCCATTATTTCGGGATATCGTGTATACTATGCGCTATGCATACTCATTATTCCTGTATTTGTAAGTTGGAACAAACATGTTTTAGGAATTTTCGTGATTTTCAGAAATTAGTGGGGGGAAGAGCAATGTTGAACTTGCTGAAAGTTATGAAACTGTATTGCCGGTCGAAGTAGTCGTGTTATTTGAGGCGTTAGGCCAGCGTCTGGAAGGCCTTAGGTTCGAATCCCGTCTGTGTGTTTGTGAATTTTAACAAGCATTTCTACTCACGCAACTCAAAGTTAGACTGTATTTACCAAAACTTATTGAAATAATATCACAGGACACAAGGGTGCACTGGTCATTGCGGTAGGAGGACCCAGCCAATGAAGAAGGCCTGCGGAACGCACTCACTTACATCTCTGCCTCGAAGACCGCCGACTTTTATCCCCAGGATATTGTGCAGCTGCAGGAACGTTGGCAAAAGGCGTTGCATGCGGATGGAGCTTACTTCGAAACCTAAAGGTGCGTAACCGTCCACTGTATTGTTCTTTGTTTATCACTGCTCTAGAACGGCAGGCACCAATTCTTTTTACTTTTCTTTAGTTTACAATGCTTCGTGGTGTCCTCAAATATTGGAACTTTAGCTCATTTCCCGACGTCATACAATGATGAATATTTGCATAGCGACGTAAGTCGGTTGACAATAAAATATTCTATTGTTACTTTCATATATTTCGATATTAAAAAAAAAAAGATACTTTAATATTTTTTTAATATTACCCATAAATACTAGCCTGCAACACTGTGGCGTTTGACTGGTTGCAGAACACCTTAGAATTTGTTTTTTTTTTTTAAATAAAAACTATTTTTAAAGACATACTTTTCTTAAACAATTCGTAATAAAAAGTTAAAAAAAATATGTGTTTATGAATGACTAAAATGAAAAGCATGGGGCGCTCTCTCATATACAGTCATTTTATAAATTCTTCAATTAGCTCGCCTCATGCTTTTCTTTTTAGTCATGCATAAACAAAATTATTTTTACTTTTAATTACGAACTATGTCTTTAAAAATATTTTTTTATTAATTTTTATTGACTTTAAGCGATGGTACTATTAAAAGAGGAACAGTAAACAGGGTATTGATGGATGGAGGAGGCTACGTTTGCTTTAAAGGACCTACCACTATTAACAAAACAATAATGCTTCATTTCATGACATAGACTTCTTTATATATGCGTGACGCTAAGGCTCACCCGCATTTGGCGGCAATTCCGGCTATTAAATGCAAACAATATAAAGTAGATTGCAACACTGAGCATTGAGTGAATATGGGCTTACTGCTGTGTGATCCCATCCCCATCCACCTGGGTGCTTATGTCTGTTGTCATGGCTTTAATCGGCACCTGGCCTGGCACGTGGCAGATGTTCACTCAGGGGTACGTTTGGCGTCATGCCGCAACGGTTGGACCATGTCAAGGGAGGGTCATCAATATCGCTACACAGTCAGCCAAAGTTCTCTCTCCCCTTTTGTGTCAATTGTATATTCCTCTCCCCGCCCCCACAGTTACTTTTATTCAAATCGGAAGGGGGCTGGGGGAGATAAGTATTCATGGAGAAATGTAGACATTGTGTAGAAATTTACAAATAGCATCGGAACAGAAGCTAAGGAATTTGTAACATCTTTTGGAAGTTTGAATGAAGTTGCGTGGGATATGTGAGTGTCTGGTGACAGGTCCTTTCTGTGCTATTTTAGCCTTCTCCATTCACTCCTTTCTTGTGGTTTCTTTTCTCTCCTAGTGAACCTAAAAAAAACTCTTTTATCTTATTGAAAATAAAATTGAACCAATAAGGACTTGCCATTGCTTTGCATCTCTTCAATGTGCGTACTAAGGACGGAACATCTGTCATCATTACTCCGGGGCTCGAACTCGAGAATCCTTCATTACAAGACGTCGGTCGGAACACATTTACCGCCTAAATCCCGTCACAGATTTGTGGGATGACTTTCCTCGACAATCACAGCGTCCGGGTCAATGGGTGGAGAAGACCTTTTACTAAACAGCATTGCAATAGTAATGAGGAAAATGATGAGAAACCTGTCAATATGGCGGGCGTAAGAAGGGTTTGAACATGAAGCGATTCGTTGACAACGGCTTTTGCCACTGGACCACAAGGGTGTTCTTTTCTTTCCGGAAAATAAGACTGGAAGTGAATTCACAGTTCACACCACATGACGACTGAAGCCCGAAATAACCGTTTTTCATTCATTCTAACACAGCAAGTTCCTCCCCTTTTCTACGAAATGAAAAAACTCGTTATGTGTTGTTAACCACCGGTAAAGTTTCTTGGCGGGTGCTACACACACTCAAGGTATAATTTCTTCTTGAGGGAACTGCCGAAAGACAAAAGAACTGAATAAAAAAGAAATATAATTGAAAAAAGAAAGAAAAGAAGATAAGTGTCTGCTATATGGACTGTTGCACATCTGAAATACGTTGGGATAACGTTTGCAACAACAGCTGGGTCTGGGTATGGTTGGTTGTTCCTTCATTCTGCCAAAGGGGTTGGGTTGGATTAGAACTTTCTGGATGAAATGTGCAATCTTCTTGTGACTTCCTCCCCATCTCCAACTTTTCCACATACGCGCTTGTTTATGTATAAAAATGTTTCTCTCTTTTTACCGCCCCCCTTTTTTTGCATGCTGCAAACTGCAATCACGTGACTTCATTCATGCGGCCGGTTTGTCCAGTCTTTTTTTCTTTATTTCCATGTTCCTCTTCGACCTTGAACCTTAATTTTTCCGTAGGATAACTTCTTTTTTATCTTCTTCCAATTGCTCCTCTCCACTCCCTTATTTTTTCTTCTTTTTCACTAGTTAATTTTTCGCATGCTGTTTCCTCCCCTCCCCCTCCTTCGCTTTTTGCTGGCTCATCAGACAATGTTAGCTACCGGCTAATTTTGTTGTATATTGTGTTCTGGATTATAGATAATTGGATTAAGTCAGCCAAGCACAACCAAAATCGCACAAGAAGAGAGAAAAAAATATGGTCGGTTCTTCTGCTCAAAGTCACGCTAGACATGAAAACAACAGACAATCTAGTATTTAAATTCGTTGATGACTGCCAAGAAACAAGCAAAAACATTTTGTATCATTATGTTTTCAGTTGATATTAATGTGTATGCGTGTATGTATATTCAAGGGGGGAGAATAATTGAAGGGAATATTTACACAGTGTTTGAGAGGGTTTTTATAAAATGACCAGGCAAGAAAAGTTTTACCGAAGCGAAGAGGAAAACAAATGCATGCATTTATTTTCATTATATTTGTTTTCGTTATACAGGGTGGTCAGAAACAGGACCTTCAGGATAAAAATTGGAAGAAAAAGTTTTAGCTTATATTTTAGTGGAGAAACATTTCATTTTATTTATTTATTTCATTTCAACTTCACGGTTAATATTTTTGGAAAAGTGTCTTTATATATATCGCGTGGTTTCAGAAAAAAATCAATAATTTTCAGTTATCGGCAGTAATTCTGAAGAGTACAGAGTAATTTCTTTTACGTTTTTGTAAGTTCTCAGTTGTTCAGTTCTAGTGTGACTTGCGCACATGCGCAGAAAGGATGCGCGATGGTTTCTTATTGTAATTATGCGTCCAATTGCTGGTCAAGTGTTTACTGTCGCCATTTTGATCGCTTATTTTCGCAGCAATGGGTAAATCGTGGGAGTAAGTTTACACGTTTTCAGATTTCAGACAAACGCATTTCCGACACTGTTTTGTTCTGGTCTTGACAACTTGATCCGCCGACCATCTAGTTTCAAGTCCCTCTTGAGGCTTCTTTTTTCTTTACTCCCAGTAAGGCTGAGAACTAAATATTGTTTGGTTTTTACTAGTGAAGTTACTGGGAATTTCCATCCAGGCGTTTGCCTGACTTTTTTTCCAGGACTGTTTCTGAAATTGTCTTCCATTTCTTTCTGAGTACAAAGATTACTCTAATGAGCATAATTACAATACTCAGATGATTATTCTGGACTTCATGCTACCAATACGATATACAAGTGATAAGGGTGTAGGATAATTCCATTGGTCATGGCCATTGGGGTGATATTGCCAATAAGCGTCTATTTCTCGAAGTAGTAGCCAAATGTGAACGAAACGCATGTGTTATACAGGGTGTTTCAAAAGTGAAGCTCATAAATTGGGAGATGGATTCCCTGAACCGAAATAAAAAAAAAAGTTCCGTTTTAAAGAAATGCAAAAAATTAGCTAGATGCGCCGGACGGAAGTCAGCGAGGCATCGTCACAAGTGACATTATATTTTGACAAGTAGCGATGTAAGCATAGAGATTTGTCCGTGTGATTCAGTGATTCCGCCAGCCCCCCCCCCTTCTGTGGGAGTGTCTCTCCCTAAATTCTCGACAATACCCCGCAACTTTAAAAGTTTTGCGCTAAAACCGTGCAAAACTGTGTACTTACACCCTCCCAATCTTGACTTTACACCCCACCCCACCCCAAACTGAAAATCCTGGTGGAATCCCTGATGTGATTTGATTATACTTTGAAGCGAGAATGTACTTCATCTTTTTATAGATAGGTGTTTATTAATTTGTAGGCCCTTCTGATTCTACTGCACGATTGTTTGTTTTGTAGCATACAAATGGCATGTAGTGTGACTCTTTTGTTTGTCAT
Organism: Lepisma saccharinum; assembly: GCA_022664845.1. Taxonomy (NCBI): domain Eukaryota; kingdom Metazoa; phylum Arthropoda; class Insecta; order Zygentoma; family Lepismatidae; genus Lepisma; species Lepisma saccharinum. The sequence goes on from JAGDQP010024859.1 coordinate 18,188, forward strand.
TTGGTGTTAGAAAATAGTGCCATATGAATAACCTCTCCTTTCCTTGAAGCTGCAGGAATAGTATGCTCCAGTAAACGTATGAAGTCCTTTGTTTTTCATTTCGTAAATTAACAACAACAACAAAAAAGGATATATTAAAGTTCATTACATTAGTTCATGTAGGGTAAGGTGAATTCATTGTCAAGTAAGTAAAATGTATGTATATATTCAAAATAAGTGAAGAAATTGTGTGTCAAAGTTTAAAGTGTTGAATATTTCATGCGATTGCGTATTACGAGATGATGCTTTTATTTTAGCTTTTCGTTCGACCTTGTTTCTTTTTTTCACATGCTAATGTAGAACGCTCTAAAACATAGACTGCTGTTTAATGTTGTGAATAAACATGATTACAGCGGAGTAAGTGTGGTAATCCGAATTGTCGTTCATTTCCTGTGATCTTCATCTGTAAACTTCAAAGTTTTGTGTATCCGTAGTATTCTGTTTACAGGATACAGAAATATAGCAGTAATTCATGATATTGTATCTACGTGTAGTTCCCAGTCAACGTCCGAGATATTACTTACTTCTTGATAGAAGTTTTAACGTTTAACCGGTTGTACCAAAGGTGTAGAAACTGATAAAAACGAACATTTTTTTTTTTTTTGATGTTTGTTTTCTCTGAAATTGTTTAAATAAGATAAAGGAAATATCATGAATGATATATTCATGCTGGATACAGTCCGTTCATTAGCACGTCAAGGTGAAACTGGGCTAGTTTCCGGTGAGTCATTGATGGTGATGGTGTGTGTGTGTATGTGTCAGCGTCTCGTCAATCAGCACCAACTTTTTGTACAATTTTCCATCTATCAGCGAGTTGGATCGCAAGTGCTTTTGGTTTTTTAAATGCAATGTGTTCTTTATTATCCACGTGCTGTGGTGAATTTACACTAAGGGCGAGATCATGCTGTTCATCTAAAGAATGTTACTGTTGTGAATCTTTATACCTTCAGGAGTACAAATGCCACGAGCCAGGTGAGATGTGAAGTCGCACATTGTACGCTTTTTTTTCTCTCTCTCTCCATTCTTCAGCAACCTTGTCAACAGTTTCATTGTTATCAATTCCCAGATGATCTACCAGAAGATTACCGTTACGTTGTCTTGGAGAAGGAAAGTTGGTCAACTTCGTGAGGACACACTGGATATCAGCTACCAGTAGCTACTGTAAGAAAGGTTATCTTTTCAGGGTCGGTGCAGAATACAATAATGCGGGGGAGAAAGAGACTGAAACTCGCAAGAAATCGTGTCCAAATTAGGAAGGTTATATATTCATTTCTCTTGAGGGAAAAAAAATTAATTTATTTATGGCCTTTAGGCATCTCAGGCCGGAATAGGGTGGTCGAGAGGATGTTGGAATTGGAAGGTAGTTGACCAGAACCTAGTTAGTAGGTACCATCCCGACATTTTCCTGGTGTGATTCAAGAAAAATCCTGGAATATCCTTAGTCAGGCCGTTCTCACGACCTTCCGATTACTAAGCCAAGGATTCAACCAACTGAACTATGCCTGTTGTTTGGTAGTATAGACTAGTATGTATGTCTACTTAAAATGATACTCATTTTACATAGAAAACGGAAATTTGAGGTGATCCAGAGGTACGATACTACTCGATCCGGCCTCCGCAGTCCATCCAGGTAACATCACGGAGTTTGGATCGACAACACGGCACGTGGATTTAAGCCCACTGTCATCCTGACTAAGGCTTTCCAGCGTTTCCGATAGTTTCACAAGCCATATACCGGAATGATACTTCAACAAAGGCCATGGTCGCTTTCCATTTCCAGTCTTCACTATCCCTGCCCTAGCTCACTAGCCAAACATAACGTGCTTAGCCTAAAAGTTGTAGTGGATCTCATAAATAACATATTCAGTCTCTCTGTTTAGTTTTGCCAAATAATTTAACGAAATGCAAAAGAAATAGCTACTGACTATCATGATTTGCACAGTGTACTCTTTAAAAAATATATTAAAGAAAACAATTAAGTATAAATAAAAAAAAGGTAGTTTTATCATAAACTTTCATCACAAAGAAACGGCATTAATTGAATATTATCTTCATCCGGTTCAAATGTTAGATTTTGTAGGTTTGGCGACAAGCAGGAATGTAATATGTCTACATACCAGTGTTTATGTAGCTATCAGGCAACACACACATATAAAAAAAAAACAATGTTATATTTGTAACATATAAAATCCTAATTAGTTCCAACATTTTACCTTGCGGTATCTCGCAGTTCTTTAATGACCGACTTTGTGTAGAATGCTCGTGTACGGAATTGCGCAATATATTATGTATTAAAAGAAAAAGAAGAAACAATTGATAAATTTACGTTATCCTGTTGTTCTAGGCTCTTAAAAACAGGCAAAGCGAACCAATTAAAACGAACAAAACGTCCTACATTTCATTTGTTTCACATGAACAAAGACCAACACAAAAATGCTAAAATTATCGACTGTAGTTTATTTCGTGATATTCTTGTTATACGTGTTATTTAAGTTCAAATATTTATTTATGTTCTTTTGGGTAAGAAAATGATTTCTTTTACTTCTTTTGAACGGAAGCTTTTAGTTTGTTTTATTTTGTTCACGAGAAATAATCAAGAATAGTTTGAAATTTTTCAATCACCGATTACATCATCCTTGTTTTAATTGTTCTCCTTGCTTTTCTCGTGATCTACAAGTTAGTTGTACTTTTGTGTTCTTCCTGTGACGTTTTCAGCGCTCTTGGTTCGCTTTCTTTCTTTCTTTTTTTAGTGCAAGGCTGTTTTTGTTGAGTACCAAGGTTGTCCTATTCTTGTTAGTGCATTTTACAAGTTTAGCCAGTTATGTGGGATGAGCAAGTTGTAACTATTGTTTAGATTGGGTCTTGTTTACTTTATTTTATCTCGAAAGCTATGCACTGTGACGTCAGAAGCTCTTTGTAGCCATAGAAAGTACGGTACATAATTCCCTCTCTAAGTGTACAGTTAATATATGTTGTATCACAAAACAGATACAATTTTGAGTCGAAATCCTATAATTGGACACCATTTTCCACAGTGAAATCACCTGCCTGAATAAATGAAAAGCGAACTTATAAGGTTTGTCACTTTGAGAAGCTTCCACCCCCACCCCCAAAGGTGCATTTTCCATTTTACTTTGGAAGGGGGTGTTATTTCATATAATACAAAAGTTCCTGTTTCGATTTTACTGTCAGTTTGAATGAGAAAATACTCTTATACAATTAAAATTAATCTAATGGTTTACAATAACATTTTATTCAAAATCTAACCAGAAACTTTACCGGTATATTATATGAAATTCAAAATAATAAAAATGAAATAGTATAATGGATATAGCTTCTGGAAACCAGCTTCTAAATTGTTTACCGTGAAACATTTTTGTCCCGTGGTGTATTAAGCGGAATCGTGTTCTTTTCACATTTCAAGGGAACCTGCGTTCATAACCAGTACTAACTAGGCATTCTGACTTTTGCTTACTCCTAATTTGCTTCTTTATGTGAATGACGAAATACTAGTTTGACATTCTTGTAGTTTAAAGCGCGCACTCTTTTTTTGCTTAATTTTTTTTTAATCGTGTACAAGATTCATAGTTTTGATTTTTTTTTTTTTGCACCTAACCTAGTATGTTTAATTCTTACATATATGAAAACAGCTGAAAAATTCAGGAACCACAAATCATTGTTGTATCTCCCAACATGAAAACGCTATTTCCCTATTTGCACGGAAACTACGAGTTTGCCCAGATAAAAAAAATAATATTAAATAAAAAAATGGTAAAGCAATTTGACCTTTCGAAAAAATTGTAAAGCATTTTGCCCTTCAAGCAAATGGTAAAGCAATTTGACCTTTAGAATAAAATGGTAAAGCAATTTGATCTTTAGAATAAAATGGTAAAGCGATTTGATCTTTAGAATAAAATGGTAAAGCGATTTGATCTTTAGAATAAAATGGTAAAGCAATTTGATCTTTAGAAT
>JAGDQP010024860.1:6459-27481 GCA_022664845.1 Lepisma saccharinum
TCCTCCCACTTTCTTCATTCACCAATCATCCAGCCTGCCTAAGCCTAAAGGTCTTAAAACGAAATTCAAAAATACTAAACGAGGAAATGCAAAATTGTCGACAACTGATACAAAACTTGTCGCAACATTACAGAAGGGATCTGGACAAAACGGTAGACCACCACATACAACCGGAGAATCCATTCACATTTTGAAAATCCTTTTCCAGATACATTATTTTTTGGTGATTTGTATTGGCCTGCAAGATCACTTGATTTAACAGCAACAAACTTGCTTTTAAAAGTGCTATTTAACAAAAAAAAATGTACATGAATGGAGATTGACATGAACTCGAAATCTATCGGTACAAACCTTCCAAAACGTTACATAAAATTCAGTACAGAGAACCGCTTTATGTATAGTCACTGAAATCTGATATGTAGTGGATATAAATTTTGCACATTGACACATACAATGAACAATATTCTTGAAAAATTGTACCAAAATTGAATCGGCGAATTTTGCCCTACCCTTTATTTAGAAAATGTGGCCACAGAGAACGTTTGGATCGAGAGAACAACGTTGTCCATGCTAATGAAAAAACGAAGTGATTAACTGTAACACCTATAAGGGGGGCACATAATATTCATTAAAGACAATAAACACAGTCTGTTAGCGAGTTCTCACTTTAAGCTGTTGTAACACGAAAATTTCAAGGACAACTATTGAAGGGCGACGTGACAAATCGTTCGGATAAGTATCTCCTTCTTTTAAATGTAGAATAAATTTACTAATGTCCGAGAAAATCGCAGAAGGACCACTGTGGTATTTCCACTGTTAGTTACCACAACGATCACTTTCAAATATTTTAAACAAAAGTACCTACAGTATTTGTCTACAGTACTTCTTATCATCACTTAACCTCGGGACGGGCGTAAGCCATAGTGCTGTTACCGCTCATAACATTCATTTTATCTTATCACCACTTACCCTGAATCATCAAATGGGTAACTAGCGACTACTGCTCCGCCATGTAGATTTCCTGATAATACAAAAGGATTCGACACAATCCAAGTCATCATTGCTAATGTTTCAGGCTGTCTTCCATGTAACCAGGCTCGTTCACTCTGATCTTCATCAAACTGGTCGGGAAAGTTTCTGTTCAAATCCATATTATTTGCATTGCTTCTTCCCATCATATTGTCTAAAGATTCACAATTTCCTTCCTAAAGAAAAGTGGATAATCATTAGCACCAGCAAAAGAATAGTTTTCAAACAACAACAAAAATATCAGACAACTAGAGTAGGCGCTCTTTAATCTGACACGTTCGGAACCACGGCCAAGCCGAATTATCGAACGTCAATATAGTTTTAACTGAAATACCTCCGAAAAATTAATAAGGTATAATACAATGATATTTAAAACAAGTTTGTACATGTAATAAGCTGCTCTGTGACAAGACAATATACACACTGTTTAAAAAGTGTCTAAAAAAAAGGGGGGGGGCAACAACGCCCGAAAAAAATCCGAACGAGAGCGGTCCGATCGTTGCGAAAAAAGACGAGGATGAAGTTGATAGAAACAAACATAATTACAAATATTTTTCATTAATAAACTCGATCCATCAAGGTTCAACAGATATCGTAAAAGACAACTGCAAAAACAACTTACCGAACATTAAAAGTACAACAGGTAGTCATCTAGGCTATTACAATTGGGTTAAAATAGTTAGGACATGGATTAAAGTAAAATAAATGTGTATATATATAAAAGAAAATGAAACATTTCTAGCAGCACTTTAGCATGCGGAGGGATACTCCCCCCACCCGCAACGAAGTTTTAAACAAATTTTAAGCAGTTGTGCTTAAAGTTTCCCTCTCCCAAACACAATGACACCCTCGCTCATCCTACTTTTGTCAAGTAGTGGTCACCACGAAATATGAGAAGAAAGGTGAATGAAGGTGGTATTCACGGTGGAGTAGGGAACAGAAACCTGAAATATTGTGAGTTTTACATTGAGAAGGACTCAAAAATTCATTCTGAAATGTTTTTGGGCTGCTCTGACCCTTGGTAACATATATGGTCTGTGGGACAATAAAACACAGACAAATTAGGAGAGCAAATTAAACAGAATAGTGGAATTATATTAGTTTTCCGATGGTGAATAAATACCAAATTTATACAGCTTACAAATCTGAACATACAGTGCAGTATACAGCAAAAAATTGCCTTGGGCGGCCTGTTGCATCACTTAAAACTGGTGGGCACTATTTCCGAACCATAACAACTTAGTTCCTAAGGAACTAACATCAATTAATTCGAATGATACAGAAAAAAATGTTGCCTTTTAACCCGGTAATTAATATAAAATCCACTTGGAACTCATACTACGGCTTTCTATTTTGACTATGTGAAGTTATAGTAAAAAAAAAGCCCGGCCTTCCTTGTCATTAGACAGATCTTGAGCACTGACATAAGTACTTTCACCTGGGCCATACGGAAAACTAAGACCGAATACAGTTAAAAAACGGAACACTTTAACCAGTGACTTAGAATAATCAATTCTCAAGACATTTAGAGTTCGAGAAAGGAAACGAAGTAAATTAAATATATATAAAAGTACATCAAACTTCCGAACGAAAAATCCTTATGATGCGGGTCTCGGAGGATTATAGCAAGTTACCATCTTCGTATGCGTGACCGTGAAGTTGAAACTAAGTGAGGGGTTGAGTTTCTCATGGCAAAGGAATGTTCTCGCACTTTAGACTAAAAACATTTCCCGGTAAATTCGGCTTTTTTGTATCATAATATCTTTTACGTGCATTCTGAAACCCACTTTTCGTAAGATTCTGCGCCATTAACACGTTATACATCCCCCCCCCCCCCTAACATCACCTAGTTGAGCGTAAGCCACAGAACTGGATGAATATAGACGTCAATTCTGTAGCGTTCTAAAGGGTAACCGAATGGTGCATGGCTGATAATTTGGCGAGACTATATAACAGACCTTACTACAGTTTTCTTCAAGTACAATCTATGATTAAGAAAAGCGGATATACTCCATGGCAACGGTTACTAATCTCTATCAGAACTAATGTCAGGATATTTAACTATTTACACAAGCAAAATTTAGAACATTTTAGTGTCCTCCTTAATGAAATTCGTTACGTCAACATACTTGTGTCCCACTCGCTTTCTGTGCGCGTGGTTACGGGTTCAAATTCCACAGAGGTCCATTCAACGGAACTCTGGTTTGTAACTCAATTCCCGTAACTCGTTAGACGCATCCGTAGAACCTCAGGAGATCAATAACAACTCAATCAATCCAACGGATTTGTATATATATATATATATATATATATATATATATATATAAAAGGCAAAAACAAAAATAACTGAAAGCAACAAGGACTCACGTGAAAAAATCCTGTACTAACAAACTATAAAAATATTTTGACAAAATAAAAAGTTTGCGATATTTCGACAGTTGACATTTTCATGGACGCGAGAAACTACTTTACATGAAGAATGGTGGAACTCTTGAGCTTAATATTATGCTGTTAGAAAGAAAATTTCACGAATATCATGATCGATAGATACTTGGGAGTCACGCAGGTTCAGACTCTCCCACAGCAGCCACCCTGAATGAGCTTTTCCCAGAAATTCTGTCTTACTACATAAATAACAGCATGGTATTTAGAAGACAAACCCTAGTCTCTCATTTCCCCATCCATTTCAACGGCAGTTATACTCACAACGAATGGCCTAGGTGATGCCTTTAAAGTTAAGTAATTGTATTCAATCTTTGCTTCTTTAAAACTTTGATACGGTACGTACACAGCAAGACCACATCATGAGAGTTTGTTGGTTATACAACATACTTTCAAACAAAAGAGCTAGAAGAACCGAGTCCTATGGCGAAGTCCTGCAATCCAGTGACTGTAGACGCAAGATAAAGTGGCATTTTAACGGGAAGGCCCACTTTAGAGGTGAGTGGCATTCCATGTTGGTCTCAAAAAACCGAGCGTGAGCATGTTAATAGAATGCCCCGTATTTGCTTCAAACGAAAATAACGATTTTAACAACAAGCTTTCTTAAAATGGAGAAAGCTAACCAAATGAATAGGGCCTACTGCTTTCGTTACACCAAAGTCGGTGAATCTAAATGTGCAATCAGTTTCTCTCTAGCTGTTTGGTCGAGGCGCTAGGTTGCGTTAAGACTTAAAAACAGACTGACATATGGACAAAATTAGGTCTAATTCCAAAGAAGAATGAGGGTTCACTATAAATAAGATAGAAAAATTCAAATTCTTTGCGTTAGATCTATTGATTAATAGCAAAAACAGGAAAGAGTAGTCCGTCGTCACACTTTTAAAAGTATGGTATACTCAGATTCAGAGAACATGGACGAGAGCGCACTACAGGATATAAGTTCTATGAAAACATAGGATATCAGTTCCTGTATAAATAATACTGTGACAGCATTAATTGTGCATATTGCTTTGTCTTTTCTACGGTAACTTGCATTAAAACATCTCGTGCCTTTCTCCATACAAAATTTTTCGTGGCTGATACCAGCGAATAACATTTTACGGCATAAGAGAGGTTATGTAAACTTTGACACATGTTATCTCGAAACTGGCCGAACAAGGCGCTCTAATATTTTCGTGAATTAATACTTTAAGCTGTTACCAACCTAAAATACCAAGACCATCCCCCACACTTTCAGTTAACGTAGAATATTGAATCTGAAGCCAAAAATTGGTAAGAAAATATTAAATTACAAGAAAAAGTTAAGAGCACACAGGCCTTGAGCTTTGGATATGCCCTCAGAATTCTTGCAAAACATGAACAATAAACGGTTTAAATGACAGAGCGATAAAGGGCCTGGACATTATAACGTTAACTTATAGACAATGACATATGCAAGTCGATATTTGACTGAAATTAACACCATCTAATCTAACATCATATAATTAGAGTACAAGGGAGTTTTTCTAGCATCTTGAGTGCATCTCCTCAACCACACCCGACTTGATTCAAAATCTTCTGATTAGCTCACACCAACGGATTGGCGAGGGCTCGTTAAGGATAAAATTCCGTATCGGAGGCCAACATAAATTTATAAGATTTTTAAACAGCTTATTATTTTTTCATTATTTTCTTGGTTAGGTTAGGTTAGACTGCCCCCTCCCTCGTTATGGAACTAGAAATCTAGTTAATGTTAGATTTGATAACACTAATTAGGTTAGTTTTTAAGAAAATACCTTTGAATGTTCAAACCCGTCAGGGTTCATTGAAGGAACTAAAAATATATCTGTAGTATTCACAAGTTTTGCAATCCTCGGATCTGATTCATAGTTGAGCAATAGATACTGAGCTAGAAATATAACAAGTTCTCTCCCAATAGCTTCATCGCCGTGCATATTTGCAACGTATTTAAACATTGGCTCTCCAATCTGCCGATTTTCTACATTTTGACTTATTTCCAGTGCCCATATAGAACGGTTTTCAACACTGTTTCCTATACTATGCAACTTCGCCATATGTGGATAATCAGCTGTCAATTTCTTTAACACTGATGTCATGTGTTCATAGTTGTGATAATGAGATGTTCCACCATCATATAAAAACGATTCATTTAATGCACTATTAAGATTCACAACTAAAAGACAAATATATAAAATACATATAATAAATTTACACAACCACCCCACACACGTCGCCATACTTCCTGAAACAATTAACAAATGACGCATGGAATCAGGGGCAGAAAATTTTCTTACCTTCTTTATCTTTTTTTATGTTTCCTGCTATCTATTCTCCAACGCAGGGGTAGAAACTTTTCAAACCTAAAATGTCACAAAAATTATACAGAAAGACTTTAATGTCATACAAAGCATAAAGTTATGGCGCATGGCTTTTAAGTCATTTGTGTCAAATGCACTGAACAGAACAGTAACTTGGTGTTCATTGTATACTTACGAGAAGAACTTAGGTGAAAAGAGAGTGCAGAGCAAATGATTGCGAAGTTGCTTATAAGTACGGAGTTTTGAAGCGTGGGATTCGTTCTGTACAAGGGAGTTTTGTTTTAACTAAATTTTGGAGGAAATAGTTTCTTGTGTTCATTTTACCACGTTTTTATTAAATCGCTTTCTTGTCTGTCTGTTCGATACAAATTTTGCAATCGATTTTAAACTAACTTCCCGATGAGCTAGAGACTTGCAACTTTAAACATAGCTCAGAACTGCCTGACAATGCAATATTCAATCATTAGATATACGACAGAATAATCCTGTTAACTGTAATTAATTACTTAATTGATTAAATAATTGGAAAAGCGTAGGTGATCTTGCTTACCTTATCATAAAATCATAATATCTAAGAGCACTCACGCATTTTTTTTTTTTCGATTCATAAGATTAATTCAATTTATTATTTTTTACTTTTAGTCCATCTTAAAAAAAGCATGTTTTTTAAAAATCCTTTTTTAATTAAATTCAACAAGTTAAAATACTATATATTTCCCTTATGCTTTCCTGATCGATTCGCGAGCCAAGTTTGACATTTATTTGGCAACAGTTAGCATTTTTTGTAGTTGTAGATTTAAAAAGAAAATTATATTCTTCTTAAACGGATAAGTCCTTAATTTCAATATGGCACGTGTCTCTAACTTACGGCCCACAGGTCGGATGTGGCCCACATAGTAATATTGACTGCTCCCGAAACAAATCCAAAATTACAGTTACTGTATTCTACATTGGGACAAAAGAGAATCATTAGAAACACAAGAAGTAATTTGGTCCTTGAATATTATACAGACATATAATAATAATTCACAGCCATATTCAATCCACTACTGGATGAGGCCTCTCCTTGAGGGAGAAAGCGGTCTACTGCTCCCACGCTGAACAGACGTGTTGGGAGAGGAGAGCCGAATCTCTCAACTGTGATCGCCACTGTTCTTTATTCACAGCAGCTCCCCAATTGTCCTTACGATGCTGGGCCAACACCGAAACTTTGAGCCCCACCGGGAATCGAACCCGGGACTGTTCGCACTGATGTTGTGCGCGCTACCGACTAGGCTACGCCGGATGCTTACACACCTACACACACACACACACACACACACACACACACACACACACACACACATGAGTCACTATTTTAGTTTTGAGTTGATCCTGTATACTGTGGCCCTAGCCCTCTTCATGCTTAGTCATTTTAGCCCACAGACAAAAAAGGTTGGAGACTCCTGCAATATGGTGTGCAACATGGCTCTCGCTTCTATATATCTATGCCTCGGAAGTAAACTACATTAGCAAAACTCGAGCTCAGTTCATAGATATGCTGATTTGAGCACGCTTATTCATATTTTTTGCTACATAGTGTCATGTTATCAATTGTCAATTTGTGTACAAAAGAAATAATGTCATAGTTGTGAATACCTCCAGGAAGACCATGCTCAAATGTACAAAAATATGTACTTGTGACAATCACCATTTTCACCTACGGCGTGTTCTCCTGTTGGGAAAATCTATTTGCGCACTCCCTGTGCTGATGTTTACATCAATGGTTCGTAACGTCACTTCCTCAAATGGATCTGGTAAATTAAAATTTGCAAAAGCGTTAGTTAAACACCATAATATAAAAGCAATTAAAAGACCGAAAAACGGCGATTAAAGTATCGTTCAAGTAAGAAGTTTAATCAGTAATGTTTAGAAAATAAGAAACATAAAAATTACGGGCTCAGGAAAACCGTAAGTACCTACAATTCCATTTGTTTCTTAGAAACTGTCATGTTACAAATATTAACCACAGTTAAAAAACGTTTTTGCTCAATTTCATGTAATTAAAAGCCAAATAAAATAACAAATAAGATTTATGTAAAGCCTAAACCCTGATAAAAAATAAAAGTGTATATATCGAGATGTGCACGCAAGTAGTACTTTAAACAATATAAAATCATCGCTATTCACAGTTTTTTAGGCAATGCAATGTTGTAAATACGCATATATGGTGGTGTTTTTTTTATTTATTTTTAAATTGCTTGCAGCTTTGCAAGAAGAGTTGCTTATATAAATAAAACTATGAAAAACACCGGTTAAAAAAGCTAATTGTTTTATCACAGTTTGTCCATATAAGCGTATAATAATTGTGTAAAGTTGTACAATTTTTACATTTTGCAACTTCCGCCCGTACCTACGTTGAGCAACCGGAAGGTCGAATTTGGCATGAACGTGACAGTGCAGTTTATCTCCGAGGTACAGATAAGTATCTCGTTACTGGACTAATGCTCGGAACTAACACCGTTACCACAGTGGTATCTCTTAGCAGTTTGCTGAAGTACGTATAAATATCGCTAGGAAAACTATGTCCAACAATTGCCTTCCTGGCGTAGTAGAGTTTCAGATCGCTGAGAGAGGGGTCTGGGGTTAGATTCCCGCCCAGGTAAAATTTATTTATATTTTTCACAACAACATTACTTTCTTCCTCTCTCCTTTCGAAAGATGTAGTGCTTTTGATTCCCCTTGCGTTCTGAACATTACTAGAATACACTCAAATAGATTTACAACTGATATCAAGTTCACGATCTATATGTTGTTTCTGCCACGTTTATTAATATCGTGTTGCCAAACTGAAACTTTCTGGTTTACAAAAAATGTCATTAACCAGTTTTATGAACATGAGTGTACACATAGCAGCTGAAGTAGGCTTATCAACATGTGCTTGGTGTTGTTCACATGGACGAATATATAATCGCTGAAGTAAAAGAAACAACATTTAGGCCGAAAATGAATTTGGCAACATAGCTCTAGTAAGACAAGCAGGGTTGGATTAATCATTAAGCAAAATAAGTATGTGCTTAGGGCATCAAAGGAATATGGATAACAAATAAATTTTCCATTGTCAAATTTCCAACAGACAATAGTAAAAGAACTTCCAAGTTAATACAGACCTAGCAAAAGATCCAGGACTGTGGCTTGACATTTTTTACTACTGATGTAGCTTATTGGATTGTTTGTGGGCGCAGGGACACAACAGTGGGGCATGTACCTTATCAGCATTTCACTAGTAGCAAAACTTTTCCTTGGGAGGAATTAAAGGACGAGAAGTACATAAATGACAGTCCACGCTGTCATTATTGACGAAGTAAAATCTTCTGGTTACTTTAATTTGCCAGTTGAATCCATACTTGATGTATCACACATCAATCAGTTAAATATTGTACTAAACGTACTTAAAAGATGGCCGTCCAATTGAACGCTTTTAAATCTTTCTGGAAATGAAATGCCATACCGGCGAAGAGATGGCAAATAAAATGTAGAGTTTGTAATCTAAGGTTTTAAGTTTTGAAAATGTAAAGGGTCGATATTACGATAATGAGAGAACTTCATCATATACTGAAACTGAAAAATGTTTTCAGTATTGTCAAAAGTTGATATCCAGAAGACTGAAATGCTAGTTTCTCAGCTGAGTTTCAACAGTTTAACTCATATGTGCGTCATAAGTTCAGTACAATAAAAATAAGTAATGGTAAGTCTACATTAGATCTTGTTGATCAACATGTTTGTGTGCGCGAGGATTATCTAAAGACTTTGACAATCTTCAATTTTCACTCCACTTATACCGGGTACGTTTATAAATTGTCACGGTCTTTAGATAATCCTCGCGCGCACAAACATGTTGATCAATAAGGCCTGATGTAGACTTACCATAAGATTCGGTCATGCTATCATCATAAATAATGATAGCAGACAATGTTCAGATTGTATTTCCAAATGTAGACATTTGATTTCGTATATTATCAAGATTAATGGTCACAAATTGATTATCTTAGCGTTCATTTTCTAATTTTAATTATAGCTACTGAAAATCCCATCAGAACAATTGTGGAACAAGGCAGGTTGGATGTTCCTAAGCATACAAGGCAGGTTACTAAACATAAGAAACTGATATGTCACGCAACATTAGCTTCGATTATTGGATTCAAGAAGACCTTGCAACTAGAAAAAATAGAGAAATACAAATCTAAACATCATTTTCCATGTTACGGTGCTTAGGGCCTCTAAAGATCTTGATCCGCCCCTGGAGACAAGTGAAAGAACGCTTTCGTACATCATAGAGAATTGGGGAAAGATAATAATGTGATTTCCATTCCTTGCCGTGCTTCTTTCTTTGCGGCAGTCAGGTTGTGCAATAAGTCAGGAGAAACGTGAACTTATTGTAGAATTCGTTCGACTTTTTCAAGGCCAGTTTCTCAATCGTTTTCAAATGTTTATGGAGTGAAGAAAACAAGAGACAAGGAAAAAGCAAAAGGCCAGTTCGTAGAAAATGTCTTGTTTAGGTTCCAGTTGCAATTCTTTACCTTTGCAGTTGCCTGACAAGCCGGAAAGTTGAAAATAAGAGCAAATTCTTTAATAAAATGTATTTAAAAGCAAGAGAATGAATAATCAATTAAAAAATGGCAAAAAAAGAGAAAAATAAATGCAAAATAAAAAGCACGCGTTTTGATTCAGTTTGGGGCGAAATGAGTTTTTATTATGATCCGCACCCATAGCCATCCTCAACATTTAAAAAGCATTCCTCAGACCTCTTCTTACCTATTGTCACATCGCCTGGATTTCAACATCACTTACCTTCTACATAAGCTGAAAGTACTGAAACGACATGCTTTTCATATCGCCCATAGAATAAAACTAACACCCACAGCAGATCTATATCCCCGGATCACAATTTCGCATATACTTTATCATCTAGAAGCACTAGGCCAAAAATACATCACTAAGAGCTATGAAAACTTCCATCCATTACTATCAGATATAATGCACCACGATGCCAGCTATAATCCACAACACTCATCGCTAATCAACTGTCTCTTATCCCTACTCATAAGCCTTTATCTTTCCATCCTCCCTAGCAATCATCCAGATTTACTTCACCTCATCTCCTTTTGGTCCCCACAACCACCAGATTTCATAATTCCATCAGTCGCACAGAAATCCGTTAAGACTAATAGGGCCATATTTATGAATCACTCCCAAGAGGTGGGTGGCTCCCAGGAACAACCTACTCTTGGGGGTTATTCATAAATATGGCCCATAGTGTCTCTCATCAGTGCCCTGGAGCAACCACCTGAATTGATGACTACCATGAAAAATCGTAATATTTCTGAGTTTAATGTATAATAAATAAAAATAGTTTCAGTAAACCTCCTAACTCATCCCCATTTCGTAACTCAGACCCTAACACAATAAACCCATCCCAAAAAGAGGGCGTAACCCTCTCAGTGGGAGATAGTCTTGGGTGCCTTATCCACCTTTCATGTATAATAAAAAACAAGGCGCTGCTCTTAGAAAGCAGTTCTGGATGTCATCGGATTCCATGGCCACATAAATAAAATTAGAACACTCTCTTCTATATTTTCGTGTTTTATTTTCCTGCTCCCATCACCTGCTGGACGCTTACCAATATAGCGTTGTAGCACGCCCGATCCCATCGAGTAGGAGAGCTGGGGCACGGGTATATCCGCAGGTTCTACTACCACCCCTCGAGTACAAGATCCCACGAAACTTAGCTAGTTACGCGTATATATATATGAAGAAACTTCTAAGGGTAATGAAGAGTGGACAACACACCAATCCCTGAATATACGTAAGTGTTAATAAATTACTTTATAACAACCTAACAAATAGATCTAACAATGGAGATAAATTAATAGTTAGATTTGATCCTATTGTCATAGATCCAGAAAACATGGCGAAAGCCAAGCAAATGTTAGTTAATCGGGTCATCCCCTACTGCACTAAAAATTCAGCATTACTGGTGAAAGTCATAGGAATCGTCGGCGTGGTAAGTACGATATATATATAATTTATAATTAACTTACAGTCAACTCTCATTTAACCGTGGTCCCATTAAATGCCGACGACTCTGCAGAGGCGATCAATACGTGTTAACTTTTTATGTTAATTCTGATAATTGGATATTTATTTGCGTTAATTATATTTTCGAGAAATAAGAGACACAACATTTGAAATTACAAAATGTTCATGAGAATTACTGCGGTGAGTCTCTAAAGTTCATCCGGTAGATTAAGCAATTAGATCAATAATCATGCGTTGTATCCCTTGAGCGTAGGTAATAAATAAAATGAAGACAAACAAAAAATACTTTACTCCATAAATATTCTCTTATCTATTATTATACACTGCAGCCTTTACGTACAGAAACCTCATCAGCAGAATTATATTTAATTTTCATTTCATTTTATCAATAAACACAGAATCCACTTGAGTGCCCTTCTTATTCATGTCTTCATACACGAATGCTTTTTGCGCATCATAGCAAAAATGTAACAAAATGCTCCCAGTCTCGTCAAAGAACTTTGCATTTTAAACAAATCTCAGCGAGACCTTGGTGAATGTACCTATAAGACAAACAATTGTTCCTGAAAACAGGGAGAAAAAACTTCACTATTTAATAGTTATGTTATATAGCCGATATTTTGCGAAACGTTGACAGTGCCATCTAACGGATCTTGGATTATAAAGGCTCACAGCGCTCCCCTTGGTCATGGCACGAACTACCAGTATCCTTGTCAGTAAAACGGGGAATTCAGAAGAAAAAGCTATGGATTTATTTAATTTCATATTGATTATGTTTATTATTTTTTTCACGTTTCATTATTTTAATGGCAGGGCAACAGAAATATGCATGAGAGGCAGATATGGTTGCCTGTTGAGGAGGTCTGGTAAATACAAAGTAAGAAATAACAGTAACAATGACTCTTTACATACTTAACGAGATTTCTTTGCTAAATTCATAGGAAAGGCTGTTAGTCCAGGCTGTACAAGCCAAAATTGACCAAAAAGCTACATTCCCTGATAAAAGCAAGCCGTTTGGCACAGAGATTTCTTAGACCATTTGACTCCCAGCACCCTTAGGATTCAAGATGGCGGCCATATTTTTAAAATGGCGACCAGTATAACCGATTTTGCATCTACTGATGGATTTTAACGCTTGAAGGGCGATTTCCATATGTTCTTCGGTTGTTAGACCATTAGAATCGATTTGACCCGAAGCATCTAAAATTTCATCCGTTAATATTCAAGATGGCGGCCATGTTTTAATAATGACAGCCAATATCAACCATATTACATTTATTGATAAATTTTAATGTTTGTAGGGTGCTTTCCATATATTTTGGGGTTTCTGATGTCGAATTTCCATATTAAAAAACTACTCCAATACATAGATTCAAACTGGCATGTATTGAAAGAAATAGATCTTGAACAGTGTGTACATTGAATGACGACTTGCTTGAATCATGAAATGCAACGTTTTGGCCAATTTTCTCACTCTGCGATGCGTACATTTAAGAGAATTACATCCTTTCAAACACATACAAACTTCAAGTTCCAGACTTCAGAAAGCTGAGACCACACTGAAGTCTACTTTTTATTCCACAGAATTCAACGCTATGACGATAGAGAGTGGTGTCGAGATTAAAAGCATTCCGTCCATATCTGGACTGTCTGATAAGTTGCTTGAACATACTGATACAACATTGCACTACTGGTTGGATGCAAGATTAATTTGATTTCATTTGCGAATAAGTGTTTTCTTGTCTCGTTTACCGAGATATATGAAAACTACATACAGCTTCAGCTTTGTCATTTCCAAGATTGGAAGCAGTATGAACTGCTACATATCGACCTTTACTACCAACATCCGCCAGTAGTTATAGTGTTGCTTGAGACCGAAAGTTTCCAAAGCTCTTCGTGGCTTTCATGCCCTTAGTGGCTGTGACACTGTTTTGTTCATCTCATCAAAGGGTAAGAAATCAGCTTGGAACACCCGGATCTCATACACAAAGACAAGTGCTATATCCAACCCACTTTCGTCTGTCTATCTTTGAAGACGTCTTCCAATCCTTGGAACGATTTACAGTCTTAATGCATATGGCCCACACACTGAGAGTCTCTTGGTAAACGAAACATTAATTCGCAATTAAAAACTAATTGTATTTCTACTTGCCACCAATCAGTGCAGTGCAGCGTTGTATCAGCATATTCTTCGACCAGCATCCTGACTATCCATCGTCATGATGTTGGATTCTGAGGTACAAATAGTGTATCCTAGTGTGGTCTCAGCTTCCTAAAGTATGGAAACAACTCTCTATTCATTAAATCTGCAGATGTAAGATTTTGATGTAGGTATCGTCGAGTAAGACTTCCATGCACATTGTCGTGTGAAGATTGGAAAACTATATGCGCTAACCAGAGTAAGACATATTCCATTGATGATACACAAGATGTGGAAGAACTTTACATTTATTTACATGTACGTTACATATAAAATACGAACTTATGCCTATTATTTCATATTACATTTGCAACTAGTATTTTAACTTAATTGGCACTAAAGTAAGATTCATTTCTTCTAAAAGTATTTCTGACCTATCCATAGAATAAATATACATAATATGTATATTGTTCACAGCCATTCACAACCCTTGTTATACAAGCCAAAATTGGCCAAAACACTGCAAATTATGATTAAAGCAAGTAGTCATTCTTTGAACACATTGCTTAAGAAGGATTTCTTTCAACAGATGTCATTATAATGTCCGGACTTTCTCCTCAGAGGTAGGTAGACACAAAAGCAAACAAGAGGGCCAGCGGTGCCCTGTTGCCGAAAGGGCGCTTACCCAAAACTTCACATAACGTGGCCAAACCTACCTGTGAGACAAGCCTACATTACGCCACAGGAGAGGGCACAGAAAAAAACAAAAGAGAACGGCTATCGGACCTGAAGACAAGGTGAGTACCTACCCATCGGTGCCTTGCTTCAGCTTAGGACCATCGAAGACGGAACCCACACTAGTCTAGAACCACGAAGCATGCATGAAACAAGCCCCAAAAGAAGTGCCAAAAACGTAGAAAGTTGGCGAAAAGCAGAATGCTACAACACGAAGAAAAAGACTCCCAAAAAGGGTGGGGGAACACGCAGGAAAGCCAAACACAAAACGCTATTTTAGTCACCTAGCGCAACTAGGTCCCTAAAATGTTCAAGGCTCAACACAGCCGCACACTAGTTAACATTAATCACGAAATTTAGATACGCTCAACTGATTTTTGACTATTCCCTAATGTTATTGAAGCATCGTATCAAAATTTCAGAACTTCACTTCATCTGAGGTACAGTCTCCAACACACATGAAAATAACACTTCACGGACTGGAATAGCAAAAGGTTGGGAACCTTTACAGCAATACCACTGTGATGGTAAACTACCTACTTCTTAATAAAGCCCTTAACACAATGAATATCTGGTAAAATCTGATTTATTCTTGCTTAAGGAAAACAAACGCAATGCAAAAAGACTGATTGCTGAATTTCGTAAAAAAAAGTTTCTGAAGATAATCTTAAGCACATCAAAACGTGATTTTAAAGATTTTGTTAATTTCACATATCAGATGGTAAATTAGTTATTTACAGAAATGCTCTGCTTATGAGCAAAGACAAGATTTCACACACATATTTTCCAAAAGATTAGGATACTTTCAATTTCCAAATATGGTTAGACATTCTACACTTTGGCCCACTTAAACAGAAATTTCTACATTCATCAAAGCGTAACATTTCTTCCGACGAAAATATCTATTTACAAATATACCGAATGGGCAGTAATTTAACATTAATATTCCAAAATTCGTTGTAAAAAACATCTTATGTAATTTCCATTCTTGAACGTAACACAACCTAACTTCCAATTTAATAATACAATTAGAATATACTATAGTGGGGTTAGGTATACATTTACAGAACCAATTTCTATGAGCGTACTGGATTACGGTTTGCGAAAGCAACGAAGGAGTTTTGAACTTTGGTTTTAGTCGAAATAAAACATTGCGAATCGCTTAATTTACGGTTAACCAAACGGACATACTGTAGAGATATCGTGCAATTTAAACACACCAATTTCCAAAATTAACAAACAAAATGCTGAGTGGGAAAAAAACGTGCATTTCATAAGTAGCATCAACTATAGTGCAAGGTAAAAATATTCAACGCATTCTAATCAATGTTAACATGCTGTAATTTTGCTATCTAAACATATGTGAACCAGATTTGGATTTCAGAGAGAGCATGAGAATTTTAAAACATTAACCATACATACCTGATTGTAAACCGATCCCCGATGCCTGCCAAATTAAGCGGACATTTCCACTACACTCATATTTCCCCTAGAAAAGCACACCACTGATATAATGTAGGTATACTAAATCACTTCACACACACAGTAGAAAAGGTGCTTAGAACCACATATTATATTTATATTTTATTTTAGAAAAACTAAAGAAATAAACACTGCACATCACATGTAAAACCAAATCACCTCACACACTGACAAACAACCATATGCTTCACGTCGTATGCTTCCAGTATGGAAGATGAACGTCAAACAGCAAATTTCAATTCTCAGCTTTCACCTTGTACAATCTAAAGGAGACGGCTAACAAATATGTATATATTATCAGACGAGGCTGCTTTTTATATTTATTTACTTTAAAATACTGGACTGCATAATAAATTTACTTACATATTCGACAGCAGCTGTTATCAGCGCAGCTTTTATTATTTATTCGACGGCCATAATTTAACAGTCTCTCTCGGTTACAGCCAATCAGAGACGAGTATAAAACCAGAAACAAAAAGTGGAAGGAGGTGTGGCCTATCCACCCAACTTTCTCAGCGAAATAAATAAACAATAAGATCTTTAAATTTATTTATGAAGATTTAAAACGAAAGATTGTTGAAGAAAATATGGCAACAAAATATGCAAAGAATAATTAAGTAATTAAATGAAGATATAATAAAGAATAAAATCCCGCCAACACAACAATGAAAGAGAGAAACGGAATGGTTCGGCTTCTTTGACATCTGGACAAATAAAACACTTTGAAGTGAGCCGAAATCGGCTAAAGAATTAAATAATAATCACCGACAAAGCACGAACAAAAAGAAAAAGAAGACACGGGGTCGATGGTGCGGGGATCGCTACACCATTGTCAATTTTCTTAATGAAATTAGTAACTCTTAATGTGGAAATTCGACAGCAGGAACCTAAAACCATAGGCAAAGCACCCTTCAAACATTAAAATTGATCGATAAATGCAATATTGATTATATTTGCTTCCATTTTTAGAACATAACTACCATCTTGAATCCTAAGGGCTGAATGCTGCTGTTCAAATCGATTCTAAGGGTCTAACAACCTCACAACAAATCAAAGCATGTTCCAAACATTAAAATTGATCAATAAATGCAATATGGGTGATACCAGCCGCACTTTTTAAAACATACCCGCCATCTTGAATCCCCAGTGCTTAAATTTTGGATGCTGCGGGTCAAATCAGTTTTAATGATCTAAGAAGCTTTGTGCCAAACGGCTTGCTTTTTTCATGGAATGCAGTTTTCTTTTCTGTAGATCTTCGACTATGTTATGTGTTCATTCAAATCTAATTTTGTATATCTCTATATGTTAGAGTGTTTGCAATAATTCCGGTCTTTCATGTATGCGCTCTATGCATGCAGCTGCATGAAAAGCAGGCCAAATTCTTTCAATCTGTTGACTTTGTTTATCTCTTTCTTCCACTTCTAGATCCAAGGCATCATCGAGTTTCTGTCACTCATTAGCAGAGCCAGACGACAACAATTCCATATGTACGTAGAAAATCTGCCCGAAAACACCAGAGGATATGTGAGACAACGTAAGGATTTAAACAATTTTATAGTATAAAACTAAGACATCCCCCAGGGATTCTCCAACACCCCTTTAAATTGGGGTATCACCCCCAAATTCTCGAACAATACCCAACTTCAATAATTTTATGGTTAAAAATTGATTTAAAAAAATGCAAAACTTTATTTGAACCCGTTTAAATATCCCCAATTTTGGTTTTACACCCCAAAACTAGAAATATCTTGTGTTCTCCCAACATTTTCGAGAACTCTCTTAGTATTCATGGCCCATTATCACTGTTTAATAGAGTCATTTGCGTATGATCCTTGTTGAATCGTTAATCTGAAGGCTTCAAATAGATGAAGCCAAACCAGAAAATGGTGCTGTCAGTCATAGATTAAAAATAGACAGATATAATTAGAGTCGCGTATTTCAAGTCTGATATTAGTGTCTCTCTCTTTCTCTGCTTTCATTAAGGTGCTAATATTCGTTTCATATAAATAAAACAAGATTAAAAGTACCCCAAAAGCTTTCTTGGAAGGGAAGGCGCTATAAACGATAAAAAGGAAAAAAAAGTGTATAACAAAACAAGAGGCAACCTCCGCCCTAGCCCTTAATTTTCCATTTGAAATCATATTCAGGTCGTAAAGTTATAATGGAAACAAATTTTAGTTGCTAAAGGAAAGTATTAAAGCTTATATTGGGGGCTGAGATTTATCTAAATTACCAATTCTGAAAATTCTGAGACATGTAGAAACTTTAAATGAATTTTATGGCTTACACCAGTCCTGTACTTCTTTAAGGTAATGATACATTTTGCTAGCTTCAACACTAATTTATAGCAGCTCTTTTTTCATAATTAAATCATAAGATATCTTCTAATAATGCTCTTTAAAACTCTTGTATATATAAAAAATTACCTATTATTTTTTGTAAAAAAAATTGCGCTTTTACATCCGACAATCGTGTACTTTTTACAATGAATGCTAGTGAAACATTATTCAATAACTTAAAAGCATATGAATGAATCGTGCTCGTTAATGCCATCTATTAACAATTTAACGTACTACTTGTAGCCCGTGAATATATTGAATAGTTTTAATATGTCATTGTAATAGATAATAATAAAAACATGTAAGAAACAAAAATGTAAATTGAAATTATTACACTGAAGTTACTATTGCGTTTCGTGAAGTAAAATAAAACACGGCCTTTGATAGGATTCGAACAGCCTTAGGTGAAAGTATAAAAAGTTAAAAGATTCTTGCGCTAACCAATTGCACCAAATTGTCAAGACATCAAAATTGACACAAACTAGCAATAATAAGAGCACTGCAAGTTAAGACTGATCCTTGTCATTGTTTCGAGCAATTTCTGTTATTAAAAACATGTTTTCCTGTTTTAACTTATTGAAGTGTGTTCTGCAGATTTGTACATTAATTATTTCGTTAAGTGATGATGTGAATGTTCTTTCCCTTTCTTGTTTTTTCGTCTTCAAACTTCTGAATAAGTTACGGAAATGGTACAAATTTATTACGTCAAACCAATCAGATTGATTTTCGTTGTATAACGTAGGAGATTGAATTATCAGTATTTCGTGCTATATTTCTACGTAACGGAAAACCGTAGCTCTGAAATTTCAAAAACATTATATATTGTTTAATCTGATGTACACAAACAAATTATAAAATATATAAGGACGGTGATAACGGAAATGTCCATTGGCAGTGGTGCCAACTATTTGTCTCAGCAGTGCGGCCAGTGCTGGTACACGTCTTCACGTCTCGAAAACGTATAGTGAACGTAAGGGTCAATAACTGGGTATGAAAGAGTGCCAACTACTGGTTATTGGCCATTTCTCTGTTTTGAAGAAAAATAATTAATAGAAAATAGATATGTTGCATTTTTATTGTTCCATTGTAAAATTAATTTCGGGAAAGATCTAAGAGTTTACAGTTAACCATGAACAGAAA
This sequence comes from Lepisma saccharinum, assembly GCA_022664845.1. Classification (NCBI taxonomy): domain Eukaryota; kingdom Metazoa; phylum Arthropoda; class Insecta; order Zygentoma; family Lepismatidae; genus Lepisma; species Lepisma saccharinum. The sequence goes on from JAGDQP010024860.1 coordinate 26,163, forward strand.
AATAAAACGGAATAGACCTGCACTTCGAGTTTCAAAACGATAGTGAACTGAAGGTGTCTATAACTGGTACGTTTATCTTATATATAGGTCAGGTTAACCAACTTAAATAATTAAAGTAGTCCTATACACACTATTACTATATTTACGAAGTTTCAATAAAATTTGAAAATATGGAAGCGAGATTTTTTTTAGATCTTGTATTGTAAGTGTCCGTTTCCACGAACTCACAACTACAGAACTGTTGATGGTATTTTTTTTTCACTCAAGTTTCGTATACTTAGTTTCGTTTTACTGATTTAATTTTGCTTTCATTGACAGATATGGATCCTGACCAAACGGGCATGATAGATTGTTTTAAAATGGTCTACTGTTCAGGGCTGCTTCTCCTTGGACTGAAAATGGTATGAATTTAGAAACTTTTTTCCTTACGATAAACATAAAAACTTTTTATATGAAAACTTTACCTTAAAGGGTATATGAACATTTCTCGCTACCGGCTCTCTCCTCAATCCGTGTGTAGGTGACGTATGGACGACGGTGTACCTCTTTCCAACGAGGTGTTGAATGATTAATGGTCATGGGTCCTTTCCGTAAGACATCTGATATAAGGTAATGGCATAACCATCATCGGTTCACCTTCTCTAGGACCTGTCTTCACACAGAACATGAATCATCATCATCAGTATATATCATGATCAGTAGTTGGTTGTGCAGGTAAGGTGATCATATTTTATCACTCAAAATTCCGGACAGGACTTATCGGGATGTAAAGGAACCTTCCCCACCTTATTTGCAGATGTTTTCAGAGTCAAACCAAGAAAAGGTTTTTTTATTCAGAACATAAATTTAGCTTGAAAGCTGCGTTTTATCAAAAACTACGTCGACTTTGGAAAAACACTAAGCACCAACTTCAAAATTTCCTGACTTCTTGATGTCAAGCTGTTAAAATTAATTACTTATGATATTTTTTGTTGTTAAAATACAATATTTAGTTATTTAAGTTACTAGGTATAACTAAGCTATTATTAATTAGTCGATCATTGATTATTTTAAATGAATGCGCATGGAGCACTAGGTCCAATAAATGTTCCTATCGAATTAAATTATATCGCCCTTTCCGATGAAATTCGGAGCTTTTAATATTTTTTTTCGGGCCAACGGGACACAACTCTAAAATTAGGAACTGTTCCAAAACATTTTGAACCTATGGTCAATCTGGGGGTCGCGAGGGAAGGTGAAAAATTAATTAACTAGGGTCTTGTAGGTTAAAAATAATAAATTTCAAAGAAAGTATTTTATTTTGTTTGCTGTTTTTAATA
>JAGDQP010024861.1:0-24674 GCA_022664845.1 Lepisma saccharinum
ATTTATTGTATGTATTATTTTCCTTTTAGAAATGTTTCTTGAGCAAGTGAAAGTGTAAATGTGATTTATGGAAGAATCAAATTGTATGCATGCTTAGTGTGTATGATAATGACGTATTTGGGCGAGGAAGAGATTGCTGCTAGTGACTGTGTTTTAGGCAGTGGTGTTGAGAGTTACGTGTCAGATGATACAGAAGAGAACATTTTTGAACACCATAGTGACGAAAGTATTGGATTACCTGAAGGAAACTTATCGTCTAAAGATACTTCAGTTAAAGAACCTAGCACTGTTGACAGTTGTAAGCAATGGACAGACAAAAAAAGGAATTATATGAGGTAATATCCCACCAAATCCTTCACAAACAAGAATTCAAAACATAATAATAAGAAAACCAGTTCCAACATCGCGTGCCAAAGCCAGCACACCAAAAGGAGCTTTCGAATTGCTGTTTACACCAGATATCGTCGAAGAAATCAGAATATGTACCAACCTCGAGGGTCGCCGTATTGAGCAACAAAAGAATCGGAAGTGGAAGGTAGTAATAAAAAAATTGCATTTTTTGGATTGTTGCTTTTAGCAGGAAAGGAAAAGAGCTGGGAAGTGAATGTTCGTGAGCTATTTCTGGATCCTCGGTCAAACCCCACGTATTGTGCTACTATGAGTGTGCAAAGATTTGAAGCCATCCGACGAATGTTGAGATTTGATGACAAACGAACACGTGATGCGCGTGAGAAAACTGATAATCTAGCTGCTGTAAGTTACGTATGGGGAAAATTCATTTATAACTGCCGACAACTATTCAATCCGAGTGAGTGTGTTACGGTAGACGAACAATTGGTCTCTTTTCGTGGCCGTTGCAAGTTCATACAATACATGCCAAACAAACCAGAAAAATAAGGTGTAAAGATATTCTGGGTTTATGATTCCGAAACCTCTTATGCCATGGATGGGGTTATTTACACAGGACGCAACCCTGGTGAAAAAAGGCAAACAAAAGTGGGAACGACAATCGTGAACAAGTTGTGTGGACCATTTGCAAATACTGGGTTGAACATCACTATGGACAACTATCTTTTACAGAATTAGCACAGGAATTGTTGAATAAGCGTTTAACAGTTGTTGGAACGCTGCGGCTCAACAAACCAAATATACGTACCTCCAATTATGAAACCCAATAAAGACAGAGAAGTGAGGTCATCTGTTTTTGCATTCAAAGATGATATTACTCTTACAAGCTATGTGCCTAAAAAGAACAAGTGCGTTATTATACTAAGCACGATGCGCCATGATTCTAAGATCGATTCCTCCAATGACAAGCATAAGCCATAAATCATTCTCTACTATAATACGACAAAATCAGGTGTGGCTAATATGGATCAAATGGTATGGTTATTTGGTTCAATATGTTAGATGTTGCAGCTCTCAACGCGTATATCTTATTTACTGCTCTCAACGCTAATTATTACAAAAATGAGGCTTATCAGAGAAGGTTTTATCTCTCAGACTTGGTTGACGAACTTGTGAAACCCTACATCATAATCAGGAAGTGTACTAGACTTCAAAGACATATGTTGGTAGCCATGGAAAGAATTGGAGTGATCAGTGACAGCAATAAAAGGCCTAAAACCACAACAGCAAGTAAGAAGAGGAAAAGGTGCCACAAATATCCGACAAACAAGGACAGAAAATCAGCAAAGTTTTGCGTGAAGTGTGAACGGTCTGTGTGCAATGAGCATTCCAAGGCATTTGTTGTTTGTGAAGACTGCGAATATTGAAAGGGGAAGACTTGTTTAGAAAATGTTTTCAGATTATTTTAGAATTATAAAAATGTAAAACGAAGAACTCTGTGCTGTAACTATATTATCAAAGTGTATTTACGTATTTATTCCCACAAAGCTACTACTGTCTTGTAAAACTAATTAATTTTAATCTAGTGTCTATGTTATATTTTGAATAAATACATTGAATAGTTTTTCGAATAAATAACTTACATAAAAATTTAAGACAGCTTATGAATAATTGCCTATAACACAATATTATGCAATTAGTAAGTAAACCTGAAGAAATAGATAAAATCGCATTGAAAGAATATCTAACTATACCTAGAATAGTAAAATTGAGAGTGGGTCAAAGAAGACCCATGTTGTGGAAACTAAGATAAAAATTATGTTAAGCATTTAAGGGTTAAAGCAATAGATTCTAGTTAAGTAACTTTTATAGCCAACTGATTTTTCCGAAGCCTTCCAGGATTCAAACTTTATATTTTATGGCCTTATGTGAAATAGCAAACATTGTTATTGTTACCGAGTACTCCTTTTCTCTTATAATATACTACATCTACATGCCATTTTAGTGTGCTTCAATGGTTGTCGTTCTAACTTTGAGCATTTTATTTTTTCCAGGTAAGAAGTGACTAATCACCTGTCTGCCTCACTTCTAGCATTGATTCAAGCTATTGAAGTTTGTATGATGTTCAGTTCTAGAAAATCTTGGATTGTTGTAAGAAGAAGAAGGTAAGCATACAGCATGAAACCCTGATACAGTTGACTCGTAGTACTGAAGTAACTGTCCAAATAGCGTTGAGATCGTTGTGTGATGCTAATGGAACTAAAAGGCCCTCCACCCTTTTATCAGCATTTCGACTACTGAAAACAAAATTGAAAGTGCCTGAGAGATTTTTCTGAAAATGTGTGCCAGAAAGTTGACTTACTTTCATGATATTAAGAATTGTAGACCAAGTAGTGAAAGTCGGTTTACACAGAAAACATTTTCCAGAAAAAGTGTCCGCGAAAGGTGAATATTGCATTGCAACTCTAACTCCAATTTGATGAGACATGCCATAATCTGACGAGAAGTTTCGTTGAACTTTTTATCGTGTATGATAACAATTGAAGGATCCTTCGGATCGTATGTTATTTTGCGATTCATTTCACATCTAGTGTTCGCGTTGATGTTGATTAGTGTGGTGGACACATGTATAACAAAATTGTTTTAATGCAGTCTCACTTGTAAAAACCTCTTGGTTCATCGAAGCACATTTGAAGATAAGGTCGATCAAAAGTAACTCATTTTATGTGCGCAAGAAACTTAAAAGAAGTGTAGGTTTTCTTCTACAGTACACATTAATTTTACATACACAAATATAGAATGTGCAAGGATAGAGATTCACGAGAAGGATGTAGTTGATATTGAATTGAATTCATGTTCTTTAGATAACAGACCGAGAATCATGTAATTAAATCAAAATATACAATATAGATCTGAAGCTCTGGAATTCCCTTTTTTTGTGTGTGAACTCTGGCAGTTGTTTTTAGTAATTAAGTCTATTCCTTGTATTCATTTTCTCCTTTTCACTTCTGTTCTAAAATTCAAAGCGTGTAGTCACAAAAACATGTTCAATCTTAACTTTGTCTTCTTCGCTGTTACTTCTGCGGCTTTTTTTGTGCATTTTCTTTTGTTCCTCAATAATTCATCTCTTAATATTCACTTTCTGTCTTTGTCTGTGTATTTTCTGTTATATTTTTGTTCTTCCTTGTTCAGTCACCAGCAGCTGGTTTCATATTACGTTTTGCAGCTATTAGGCAGTTCTCATACTCTAAATATTTGTTGTGTACTTAAAATGAGAAATGAAGATAGGAATAAATAGGAGATAAATTTCTCGCAGAATGTAGCTCTGACATTCTCTAGCTAGTGGCATCGCACCGGAGGGAACTACTGTATAGCAATGCTGAACCTTCAGAATTTTCCCTATACTTCTTAGCAGTTGCTGTCCAGTAGGCTGCAAAATTTTGTAAAACGTTATGTATGAAAAATTATTTGAGAACACTCTTATTGTAAAAACTGTATTTAAACTCGCGAGGATACATCTAGCAAATGGTAAAAACTTAAGACTAAAATAAATCATGTAATTCGATTGTTTATTTCTAAAAGGTACGACGTTTTGCGTATATGTAGGGTATTAAAAGTATATCTAACTTATACGTGCATGGAAATTTTAAGTTCAAAGATTATTGTAGGTGTATAAATGCCTATTTGTATATATTGTAGATGTATAATAGATATCTGATTTTGTTAGCGTTATAATTTCCATATAGATTACGTGTACATGTAATAAAACCTAAAATTCGTAAACAAAATCGTATTGTATCCATATATATTTTTCGTTATTACTTTGTAATATTCGTTGTGGCACTAATAGTGTGTATTGACAAAGCTTCTCCACGAAACAGCACGCCGCGCCGCGTTACTTTCACTCCGCCGTCCGATTTCACTACGTTTGGGCACGTTTGGGATTCCCTTGCATCTGACATTGTTTTGAAAGACAAATGAATATCAGCAGCTCACTGATTGGTCATCACTGCACACGTACCACACAACTGCCCTAGCCTCTAGAATGTAGAATCTCTTCTTGAAAACAAAACTAAGGAATTATGCGCGACAGTAGTAACCCCAAGCTCCGAGCTGCAAAAGCACATAGACAAAACATATTCTTCATAAGACCCTTTTCTGCGCTATTAGCCTCGCTGAGCGTCCTGCAACCTGGAATTATCACCCATATTATATTATTAACTCTTTAACACGAATACAGAACATTGAACTGATAAAAGCTCTTCTTTGTAAAGGGTGTGGAGCCGACCTGGTAGTCGTGCAGTTTGGGGCGCTAATCCAGCGACTCGAAGGTCCCGGGTTCGAATCCCGGCTGGGGCATGGATGTTTGTTTATGGAGTTTAGAGACTTCACAGCTAGACAGGATCTTCGTTTTCAATACTTATTTAATAGGCCTATGTGTGGAGAGATGGATGGAAGAAAGCATAAAGGACCTCTAAGCAGTAAATAGTTGCGAAAGAACCCATTAGAAGATATTTTTTTTTACTGAAGATTAAAATCACAAAGCTTTAATTATTTTATCCGTCTTTCTTTTAATCGTTTTGCAAGAAGGAGGAATATCGAGCGTTATAAAGTCTTCTTCTGTTTACTATAAAATAAGTTACCTTCCACAATGTCTGCAGCTGAGCTTCTCCTGGATATCTCTCTCGTCAGTTTACCTGGATAATGGAACAGCGAGAAAACAAGAAACCAAGTGAGCTCATCCAGGAAAAAAGCGAGCACACACCGAGAAAGAGGAAGGAAGAAGAAAAATGGGAAGGAAGCGAGAAAAAAAAATCATCTACCCCAGATAGAAAGATGCGTCTTCTTTCCACGAACGAAGGTGCTTAAACCAATTTGGTGTCCCTATTCCCAGAATACGAGAGATTATATTTAGAACTCGTGTTGTGTTCCATGTATATGTGTATATGTAGTAAGTGAAGTGTGTGGAACGTTACGTTTGGAACGGAACGCTTCCGTTCGTTGCCACGGAAGAAGCTGAGGTCGTGCAGTGCCGGCGGATATGGTAAACTAAGTAAGGTAAGATTTCAGCTGAAATTGAACGTTGATTCAGATTGAAACAGGATCTCTTAATTGAATACGGACAGGGTTCTTTTAAAATGTGTACATACGCACACATTAACTTAAGTGTATATTCATTTTCTTAATGTTCATACTTAAAAAAAAAAAAATCAAAAGAAAAAATAAAATGGTACCACCGAGCGAGTGGAACTTTATTATCGGTTCGCAAGCAACGAACAGGGAAGTTCTTTGAAAGGATGTGTCTTTGTTTTAGGTCCCGCCGTGCGAGCTATTGCCAGGCTCGGCCGACGGGTATATTTTATTACAAGCGAAGCTTATTTTTTGGCACCCTCTTCCTCTCCACTAATCTTGTCTTTATTGATAACTTTCGTGAAAAGTCTTAACGATTCATTTTATGAGATTGTTGTTAATATTAGCAACATTTGGTAGTAATATTACAGTATACATATTCGGACAATTTTACATAAATTAAGACAATACCAACGATATGACATTACACAATAAACAAACAAACAATGGAGTTTTTATGATTCATTGAGGACTACGGAAAAATTATGAGGACACCAAACTTTATATAGCCTATGGGTTCAGAACGTAAATAAACTGAACTGAAAATGCTTTTAAAACATAGTAAAATAGTAGTTCAAAATACGAATTAGTATTTCAATAGTAAATATGTACAAAAAAATAATACAGGAAAGAGAGATAACATTCAAAAGCATGCAAAAACATAAATAAACACTTTTTAACTTCTTAGACAAATCCATCTACTAACTTAGTAGTTCAGTTTAAGGTAAATATAAAACTTTTGATTTCAGCTTTAAAACTATCTTTTCCAGCTTTCAATTTCGCAAATTCCCTTAAAATACTGTACTATTTGTATCTAATGAATTCAGTAGATAATTTTCAGTTATTATAGTGGCCAGGCCAGACAAACATTTTTGAGATATGGTTGATCTAAAATTTCTTTTTGTTGAGTTTTTAGAAACTTCTTTCCCCACTCGCAGCTGATATTGGCAATATCAGTAAAACTTGAAGGAATACAAAAGATTGGGAAAGGTGTCCATACGACTGTTTTTATAACTCAGATAGCACAATAAACTTGCAGCAAGTTTGGCATTGCAAGGCTGCAAACTTGCAACAAACTTGCTAGTTGACAAATCCCAAATTTGCTACAAACTTTGCACGCCAAACTTACTATGAACCTTTCAGGACAAACTTGCTATAAGTTTTGTTTTTTAAAACGTTGATAGATCAACGTCGAGCCTGTGGCGAAAAAAAAGATTGTGTGTGTCACCAGTACGTCTATAAAACCATCATTACATTCGCAGGGTTGTAGTACGTTACTGAGCATGTGAATTTGAATTTTTATTTATGGCCTTTAGGCATCTGAGGATCAGGCCGCTATAAGGGAGGGGAAGGGATTCGGAAAGGTGTCGGCCAGGGCCTATGTTGAAGGTGCCATCCCGGCATTTGCTTGGTGTGATTGAGGAAAAACCCTGGAAAAACCTCAGTCAGGATGGTCGGCCGCTGGGATCGAACCCAGGACCTCCCGAATGCTACTGCTACGCCAACACTCTACCACTGGGCTACGGCGGCTCGGTACTGAGCATGTTGTTACAATATTCCAATCTTTCACGTGTCTTCAAATTCTTTGCACGGTGAAAAAAATACACATTTAATAACAGTCCTTGAAACTGTGCTACTATTAATATTATAGTTTTAATCTGTTGTATTTTCTAGTCATAATTATATTTTTTTACACTGTTGTACACGTTATAACATTCAAGCTTCAAGTACAATAGGTAAGAAATGCAGATTATTATTATTAGTAGTATTAAGCCTGTTATTAGAGATTAATATGTTTTGAACTGGCTTTTCTGGAAAAGAATAAGGAAGTTTAATGACTCATTTACATTTACTATCTGCTCTTAGAAGTAATAAAGTTTTAATAATCAAGCAAGAGAAAGGCTTTGGCGCTGTGAAATTATGTCTATAATCGAATTTTCCATCAAGACGGTGAGATGAATGAATTAACATGCCCAAAAGAGAACATGTAGTGCTTTGTTCGAGATGAAAACCAGAGTGGGGTAGGAGGAGAAAGTTCCATCATGTAGAATTTAAATTTTGAAAGTGGGAATTTCTCGTCACTTAATATATTGTTAGAATCTGCCCCCCTGCTCCACAACAGTTTGAAATACATTAATTTGTAGTTATTAATTTATGGTTCTCTCACAACTTTACAAAATATGTTTAAAAGGTTTGTTCAAAAGTAAGATAATACTAGTAGAGCGTTGATCTTTCAATGTTTTTGTTTAAAACAAACAACTACTTGGCGTTGCTAAGTTCTATCTAATTTTTCGATTCAGATTGTAATACAACAACAAAGCGTACTATTGACAAAGGTGAATGCAAAACGGCCGTAATCTCCCATACACCCGTATTGCATGCAACTCGTGGTGGTTCAGAAATCACAAAAATCAATTACTATGAAATCACAAAAAAGTATTCCATCAAGTGTATTTACCGTAATATCCATGTCAGTAATTTGCATCCTCGAGTAAAGGAAAACAAAGTGTATAAAACGATGTTGTCAACTTCTGTAAAATCTTAAATTTGAGTCTACGAGTTACACCACCTATTTTCTCAGAAAACAAACATTGCATCTACCTAACTATATTTTCTATTTTATATGTAAACTTATCAAGTATTATTTTTTAATATTTAGATTATAGGCACAAAACAACGTTCTACATTTGAAGGCACAAACAACTACATTGAACGTAATGTCTTCTTTTTGTTTCTTGACAATTTCTGTAAAACCACAAGACACAGAATCAGCACACGGTGCTAGTTAAAACTCGCTGCGTTAATTAAACTTAGATGGCAAAACACTATAGACACCTCCTTCCTTCTTTCGAGATGAACACTGGTTGCTCGACGAGACGACGCGACGTGGGTTTTACGAAGCGGTGGAGTGATTCCATGGGGTGGGAAAGTTAATCGAGGTACGTTCAGTGGCCGGCAGAATGCGGTTGTGTTTGTTGTGTGTAGCTGAATGGCCTTAAGTAAGGTTTACACACAGTGTCCCTTAAATGCTTGGTAACGTTCAAATTCAACAAGAACGGAGCCAGTGGAGTACCTGAAGGTCAATAGAATGCTCATGGAACCAGTTCATGTTACACTTTCATGATACATTGTTCCGTTAATTTGTTGGTACAAAACCATCCCGACCTTGAAACATGGCTAACAAAGGGGTGCAACTGATAGGCAACGGTATCTGTGTAGCATGTCAAGAAAGGACCAGTTTCACTAGTGGTCCTTTGCCTGCTGCAACAGAATAGGTAACAAGCAACTTGACAGAATTACAACCAGCTGGCACAATATCTTTGTGACATGGTAAATGCATAACCTTACGCGGTCTTTCCACGTATGGACCCATGGACTCGAGAGCTGAAAACATGATTTATCCAACTATGTAGGACGGCCCTGTCCAATGTCAGAATGTTTTTTTTGTCCCAAGTAAGGCGCATTACGTGATACCGGAGAATTAACAAGGATAAATTGTGTTGGCCGACAACTACCAAACCTCATGGAATGCAGTGTACGCTGTACAGTGATGTGACAGACGTGCTATGAGGCACTACAATTTAATTGGGCTGTAATTTAATTCCCTTTCTTTGAGTCCTTACCATCCTTAACACATGCCGGCAGGTCTGTTGTTGCTTCTCCTCTGGAGGCCTACACTGTCGACCCTTACGTCTGTCTGGGATTCACCTATTTCTTATTGTCACGTATTGTCAGTGAAAATCCATGGTGCCTTGAGAGGTGCAGTTTTGCATCACTCTGGTCTCTGCAATTTGTCCTTGGCTAAATGGAAATAAATCCAGTCCACGTGTCATAGCTTCCAACCCAACAATCGCGTAATGGGCAAGACTCATCTTACATCATCTCATCTTAAACTTTTACACAATCTATCAGCCATTCAGCTTGGTCCATTTGTAGCGGGGGAAGGGCACAAAAACATCCAATGTGCTACTATATTGGCAGCTCAGTTTGAGAATAATAGTGTATGTTTGTTTACAAAATAATATAATAGTAACACTATTTAAATACAATATTCCTTCACTGTCGGCTATCTTTTCACAGTCACAAGCGCATTTTATTTACTAGATGATGAAGAATCCCTATTCGAGACTTGGATGTAGGTAAAAAGTTTCGGATTAAGATTTTGAATTTTCTGACATATTTTGGGTTCTGTTGTTTCGAATGATCCGATTCATATATTTTTGGGGTAGGATATACATACTTTTTTCGTTCTGCTAATACAGCACCTGGTCACGAGTCCCAACTTTATCATAGGAAAAAGATATCTCATATTGTTCTATAATTTAGAACATCAGCCTGACTCATGAAAGCGAGAGTTTCTTTTACCAGTTACTGAGATTAAGTCTGAAAAGAATCGTGCAATTCAAGAGTCTTCACAAGATCAAAGTAAAACCAGAAATGTTTTAGTATCTCATTTAAGTTCAATGGTTTCCCTTTTTTCTGTCCTCGTGTGTTTCGAGTTAAGATGTAGAAGCATTATCATCAAATAGGGGATGTGTTGCTTTCTTTTCTCTGTATTTTTTTTTTTTTTAGTAATGTTTTCTCCTTTCGTCCATGGTGACTATTTTTCTTCCGTCCGATAGCGTTCTCAAGGACAGCTAAAAATAAAGTCGACTTTTCCTGTGAAGATAAGAGAGAGACATTCACATTCAGACACTCAGATACACACAAATGCTAAAAAAGGAAAAAAATACAAAAGAGATCTGTTGGTGATTACTTCGCTGAGGCACTTTAGTACTTTTCACTGCAACAGGTTCTTTTGTTTCTAATGGCTTGCACAAGACGCAAGACTTGCTCTGGTTGTGATGTCATAATGGTGTTTGTGGCGTCATCTGGTATGTCATATTTGAATAACAGATCGAACTTTCCAGAACGATAGAGCACCTTACAAGCAAATGGCTTGGTGTCTTTTGTGCTATTAACATTTCAAATGTTGTCGTTCGTTTTCTATTCTCTTGAAAGAACTTTATGTCCTTCCTCTTATATACAAACGTAGAGATTTTTTTTTTTTTTTAAGCGTAGGTCTAGTTGTTTCTGCTTGGAATTGAATTTATTTATCGACTTTTGGGATCTTTGCTTCACGCCTCCTGATTGGAGTACAAACTACGTGTTGTTTTCATTTATTCTACCATTTGTTTAATATAATAATAAAGTGTGTGAGACCTACATTTTTGTAAATGTGCATGCATTAATACACTAAATATACGAAAATATTACCCGAAAACTGGAACTGTTGAAAAAGAAGTGCTAAAATATTACTAAGTATACATTCTATAAAATTATTCCCTTGTTGACAGAAAGTTAAAATAGGTAAACAACCTTTCACTCTCATGTTTTCTGTCATAGCACATTTCTGGTATAGACAGAATCCTTCTCTCCTTCAATTAATCACAGTTTATTTCCAGAGAAAAAGGAAAAAATAGCGCACAAAATTAATTTGGGTTAGCGGGCCAAACATTGCGACTTTATGAACAATACGTGTTGAAAATTACCCCCCCCCCAAAAAAAAAAAAAAACACGAAATATGGCAAAAAATGCGTTTATCCATGTTTCGGCCAAAATATGGCCTTAAGTTGAAAATATACTAACATACGCATTTATATGGCCAATGAAAGCAGTATCATCATGTTCACCAAAGCTAGGAACGGGTTTAAATCAATTGAGGTATGGAAAGATAGAGAAAGATATAAAATATGTTATTAAAACCAACTCCTCATAAAATTACATCATAAATAGTTTTACTACAAAAGAAAAGTAGAATGTGATAAAAACGTGGACATTTCTAGTGGTAAACTGTTTTCATACGTTTTCGTAGTTCAACAAGTGGTTACATGGTATTTTGTGATTGAACGCGGAACCTTTGAATCCCAGCAGAAAACAGCTTAAGTAGTCCAGGCCATACAGTAAGTATAGTAAGCTCGGAAAATTGAACAGAGTAAAAGTTTCACCGCTTGCTGCAAACGCTCTCGGCTGAAATTCAAAGGCACCATCTTGTATTTGTGAAGATGCATGTAACGAATGTGCAAATATAAACATCGCTCAAGAATTCTGTTGTTTCTTTATTATGCTAATGTGGGCAGCCGAGGATGACATTTAATTGAGTCAATTAAATATGTAGTCAATTAGCAAAATGCAAAATATGTAGTCAATTTAAGTATTCTTGTATTACTTGATACCGGTATGTGTTCGTTCGTAGATGCCTTAACCTTTTAAAAAAGTTGAGGAAAAAGAGAAGCACTGTCTTTCAAATTACTCTGCAATTGATTTTGCTTATGACTTCCTTAAGGCATACCAGTACAGTGCTAAGGCCGGGATAGGGTGGGCAAGCGGATCCGGACAGGAGTCGGTCAGAGCCTAAGTTAAAGTGCCAATCCGACTTTATATAATTATTCCTACACGCATGAGTGAACATCCAGATTGTGTTTGTAGTTGCCTACTGAAAATCGAATGTGGGATCGCTAAAATTGAGGGCACACTCCGATTTTCCTGTTTCTAAATGTTTGTAAATATTTCCTTTTGTATACGAGCTCAGTCAACATGGACTGTAATGGATGTTTTAAGCAAACACTGAATTACGATCAGTTTTAAATTCTCACTTCAATATAATTCACAATCCTATCCCTGTGATGTTGTGATGGATTGCTGATCGGATTTGGGGTGGCGAAGAGATTTGAAGTTGTGCTCACATTGAATGTCCTGACTGAAGTTTTCTCTGGTTTACCAACAGACAAATAACAACAGTCGAATTCAGGATTCATATCTTTTCCTGTCTCACGAACAGGAACACAGTGATTCCACCAGACTGCCCCCTGTGGGGTTTGTTCACCCCCCAAAGTCTCGACAGGACCCCCAACTTTAAAATTTTTGCTGTGAAAAATCGATAGAAACCGTACAAAACTTCACTTACGCCCTCCCAATTTTAACTTTACACCCTCCCCCCCGAACTGAAAATCCTGATGGAAACCCTGCAGGAGCATATTAAAAAATCGGGTGCAGCTTTAGAATGAAAATTTCTAAAGTAACAGTTTACGTATCAGGGCGGGATCCATCTCAGGTTTGAAAAATGGGTTCCCTGATTTAAGTACAAGTTTTTATGGCAGAGCGTATATCCTAGGTTCCATCTTGGAATTTGTTTGGGTGCAATGCAGAACAGCTCTCATTCCTTAGTAGCGACATTCGCCATTACTACGAGACTGAAATCAGAGTTGTTCGTTGAAATGTGTCTATAAATAAATATAGCAATCCTTGTATACTATTGATTATTTTCTTCTGACTTTGTACTGTAGTAAGAAAAGTGTAGATATAGTTTATATACAGGTAATTATACTCCCGATTTTTCGATAGTTGCTTAATTGAATTCTTTCGGTTTTACAAAATATCTACATTGGTATGTACCCATTTTCGATAACCGTAAGATATAGTAGATTTTTCGCTTTTAAGAAAAAAGGGAAAAGAGAGTTTGTTTCGTAGCGAGCCGTTATAGAGGCAGCACGAAGCTCGTACACCGAGAGTGGCATCTACCCACAAGTTTATTCCCACCCGACTCAGCCTAACCTAACACGCAACCATCTGCACCACCACCTCTCAGTCTTCGATAGTAGCTCGTTGTTTTCCCGATTCTGGTACTGTAAGTAAAACTACATTATACAATTGTATATATGTCATTTTTTCTTCCAAGGGCTGTGTTTATCGGAATATTTCCTGCTTTTACTGTTTGTTAGTGTTGTTTTCGTTTTTTACGTGTGATTCGGTGTGATTTGGTATGCTACTTTTGGTTCTCAGAACGCTAAAAAATAAAGTTTCACATATTTAAATTATTGGCTACTGACTGCTTGTTTCTTTACACCATCCCGGCTTACGAAATGTTTCAAAGAAACTCTCTGCTTTTGTATAAACGGATAAACCTGTAGTACAAAAAATAGGTTGTCTGACGAGAGCCAAGGAAACGGAAAGGAACGTTCTTAACCATTTTCCTCAAACTTATGTCTGAGTCATCGTGCAGTTATCATTCTGTATACTTTCCTCTTTGCTGGTTGATTTTTTCTTGCTTTTATTTATTTCTCTCTCACATTCCACTTCTTTCTCCCCTTCTCTCTCTCTCTCTCTCTCTCTTACTCTGTATATCTTTCTTGCTTAGTTCCATTTATAGTCGTGAAGAGGAATTAAGAGACATTATTGGCTATCCTGAAGAGGCTCTTCAAAGACACTAGATAGATACCAGAAGAGAAGACAGACCTACCCTAACGCAAATGCTAAAGACACAAATTAGGACGGACATTCCAGATATATTTCTTCGTTTTCATTTCTCGTCATTGCGTAATAGAAAATACCATCATCGCGCAGGGTACTTAGCCGCTGTTTTTTTTTCTTTCTCCATTGTTTATCGTCTAACTAAAAGATATATAGGTCAGGAAATGACCTGCCCAAACTTGGAGATGTTAGAGGTAGTTCCTGATGGGTGGTAATGCTATCGCCTTTAATGGGCTGAGTGACTGCTTGAAAGGCAATGGATGGAATGATGTACTGTTTTCTTTTTCGTCGCTTCTGCCACAAACGGAAGAGATTATGGTGGTATAGCAAGAAGACTTCTTAAACATTACCGATCCATTAGGAAAAAGTTATATATAGGATATTTAGAACTTTTTTTTAGAGGTCAGTAGGAGAATGTGGGTTGTGATGTGATTAACTCTGAAAAATACAAAGTTTGAAGTTAATTTTCGAACTATATATCTATGTGTCTGCCTGTTAACGAAAAACTAAATAAATGATCGTAAAGTAACATTTAGAGGGCGTTCCTCATCATTACTTTGCATTCTTGACTTCGTCTGAACATGGAAGTGAAATATTATTATGGTGTAATCTTGTTTCATCTACTACGGTTTCGTCGAATTACCTAGAAATGCGTTGAATCTAAGTTTCCGTCTTGTCATTTTTCAGCTAAGGGGGAGGGGGGAGTCCCGTCCCGTATGCCGTTTATGGCGAATTGAAAGGTACTTTTAGAGTAGCTAATTCTCAACGGGAAGAATTTGGAGTGAAACAGAACAGCGGCATCTTTTTATAGGCTTTCTCACTGTGGTGTGGTTCGTAAGTCGTAAATGTGAAGTTAAAGTGTTGGAAAATGAAGTATATGTGTATCATATTTGTTCAGGAGTAAAAAGGAAGTTGTAATGAAGTGCAAAGAAGGTGCAATATGGCAGTTGTTTTGACCTATAAAAACTTCAAGTTTAATTCGGGAAACAATGCATATAAAGTTAGAAAATACTATAAAGTGAGGAAATTGATCGACAAGGTGATGGAAATACATATGAAGATGTGAGAGAAAAGTGGTAGGTCTGTAAAGGGATTCGTGGCGAAAAGTGTATGAATTCCTCATAAATTAGCCATTTCTCAAATTGCTATGTTTCTGAGACAGAAGACTTCAAACAATTAATACTCAAGTTCAAAAAAAATATGGCAGATTAGAAATTTCAAAAATTTACCCTTTTCCCGATAACGAATCAATAATCTTTGGAGATTTAAAAATAAGTTATTCAGATAATCTGTTTATATGTTAGTCAAGTGTTACCGTATTGTGAATCTTTTTGTAGGTACTTTTAAAACTGTCACTCGACCTTTTAATCTGAACCTGATTGTACCTCCAAGATTTTCGGCGAAACGGTATTCAGACAAGCAATTTGTAATCATTGTTACAACCACATTCTTCCTTCCCCCTTCGTCATGTCTTTAATTTATCAAAGGAGAGCTTTGTGTAGGCTACTCCGAGTCGTAGATATAGAAATGAGTTAAGGAAAATATGGTAGCCGAGAATACTACTGGTTGTTATGTGACTGATGTCGCCATCTGCTAATAATTTGATATCACCATTTAATACGCATGTATGGAACGTTGCATAACAAGCGCTGCTTTCACTGCGAAGGGGCGTGTGTGTTTTTATCCTTCAAACGTTATCTTAAAACACTCTTCTGAACCTTTTTGGTGTGCAGCTACATCAAATAGAAACGCCTAACACAATAAAACGATAAATTCACAGACCGGAAGTGACCTCATTTTATATTTTTCGAATTTGCAGGTGACATAAATTGGCATTCTTTTTTAGGAAGAGACAATAAAGATAGATACGTGCAGAAATCCTCATCGTAAATTAAGCAGACGTTAGTTGACATCTATAATCAACATATAAATATTAATTAAAAGGTTGTAATATAATGCTTACAACCCTTACCATATCATGGAACGAAAATTTTGGATATTTTTACAACTACACAGGAAAAATACGTTTGGCCAGAATAATCAGATATAAAAATTTAAAAAATATTAGTATTTATAATAATTAATTTTAAGTCTTGCCAAACACATTTACCAGTATATTGCAGTAGAATGATTGTAGAGTGATCTATGATAATTCAAGCATGGTTCTTTTAATATAATAAACCATAAGTACTCATAAAAATGTACTAGAAGTATTTAATTTAAAAATCAATCTGATGTGGAGTGATGCACAGAATACTTTTTTGATTGATGCAAGTTGGTAATCAGAAATATATTTGTTTTTCTGACCAAACCATTTCTGTTCTGTGTAGTTGTGAAAATTCATTGCGTGGAATACATTCATTTGAGGTTTCTAGGCTGCATTTATTACCCCCAGACTGAAAATTAAGAACACATTTCTGTCTATGTTAGTGAAGAATGGGTGGTTCGTACATCGCCTTGTAATAGAAGGTCCTGGGTTCGATTCCTGGTGGTAACACAACAAACAAGGTGATTCGGAATCTACTTTAAACCGTGGGTCTCGTCCTTAAGACGTCATCTTATTTTCATTCACGGGAAGACATTGGCAAACCACTAACGGTTCACCTTTTCGTGTCAAACCAGTCTCCAAGAAAAGCACATATCACCATCAACAGCCATTACAGGAGCTTTCTCAGATTTTTAAACCTACTCGACACTGTCTTCAGCGAACGGAGAATATTTTGGAGATCCCTAGCACATTGGCAACTTATCCTGCTGTGGATATATTTGGGTTGCTGCATATTGCAGGATAAAATCTGTATTTTAGAAGTGTGGATCCAAGTCCTGTTCCATTCAATCGTACTACCTTATTTTTTTGTAGAAAGTATGGTAACATCACGGTTAAATGAAAAGAGACCGATGCATACAATGAGTTCTAGACAAGCAACCTTAAAGGAAAATAGATTCATTGTGGCGTTGCAAGCTAATAATAACTAATTTAGAACTGTGTGTAATGAATTGAATGTTATTCTCAAATGATTGTCGAGAACACGCTATATAAGGACAGCAGAACTGGAAAATATGTGAAACTCTTTCCCTAGTTAGTGAATTTAATACACACTGAGTCGAAGATCAAACATTAATGCCTATATGTGCATCAGGGACACACAAATGCTCCCAAATTATCATGATATATACACAAATGTTTTCATTGTAAAGGAAGTACTTAAATAAAAAAATATTCGTATTGACGTCTCGTTAATTTCCTTGATTTGGAATTAAAAAGTCTCATTAGTACTCTAATTGAAGTATGGAACAGACCGCGCAATTAAGACATGAGTACAGGACAACGATATATTTGTGATAGGGTGGTAGAATATACAGAGATACATATAAGTTGTAAGTTATGTGAACGAAATTTTTTTGTCTCTTGAATCGAGAGAAGACAAGGAAGTCCACAAAAGGATTAAAATTAAAATTTGATAAAGCTTAGATTCATATAGTCATTGCTTGATTAGTTTGAATAAGACTTTTGTGTTAGCAATTTAATAGTAACGATGGCTGAATTCCTGAAATGTAAAATAAAGTTGGGTCGAAGTTAAGTCCTATTACGTTATCGCGTAATATCAGCTACATGCTCACCAAATTCTAAAAGAAAAAATGGAGTAGATGCGTACGAGAAAAGGAAAAAGGGAAGTTAACTACAATACTATAGTTAATATGGATCTTAACACTCCCGAGTTAATACACTTTAGCGTAAAATTAACATTTCTTGGAAGCCATGCTGCATTACATCTCTCCTCAAGCATAATACTCCGTTTAACTTTAAAGCATGAGTTTTATTTCCTGGAAAACAAACATATGAATCTACTAAAGAGATCTTTTGGAATTTAGAACTTGTATCTCATAATGTGTTAGTTACTGGCAACCTTGGCATTAAATGATCGTTTCGTATTATGTGCAACAGGTGGAGATCTCCTTCTCTCTCCATACAAAGCGCCATGCTGTCTCCTTTTTTCCATCGGAAGTAATGGGTTTACTCAATCTGAGAATACTGCAAGTGGGGCTATCGAATTTTAATGATTTGCGGTGCTTCTTTTTCCGTGTAAAACCTCAACAGTCTTTCTTTCATTCGACGTAAATGCTTATTTTTCTTCCTAGAATGAGTGGAGTATTTTGTGTTATATACTTTTATCTTCTGTTTTCTTTGCAAGTGCAAAACTGAGCAGCTGCTTCTCTCAATTTACTACGCTTTATTCTGCCGTTACGTTTCTTTTAGATTGCTCTGGTTGATTATGGCTTTCTTTCAGTTATGGATTTATATGCCCTACTTTTTTGCCAATTTATTCGTTTTTCGGTATTCTTGTTCGCAAGCAAGGAACCACTTTATATTTTTTACAACCTGCTTTGTCTCTTTGTCTGTCCTTCGGTACGCCCGCAATCATCGTAAATTGTTTAGTACATTAGATTTTGAACGTATCTTCTGTGATATGCTTTGAAGATATTAATCTACGATTTAGTTTTGGTACATGGTAAATATATCTGTTTGGAAATTCATTAACTCGTGAACTCTCTAGTTTAATTTATTTTAGAAAACTAACATAAGATATGAATTAGAATAAAATAAAGGTGAAATAACCTTATTTTGACCACTTTGGGCCAAGCCCGAACGTCAGAAAATGAAAGGAGTCAAAGTTTAATTATTTAATAACTTAATAACTTCATATAGATGTTGGTTTATAACGAATTCTACAGTCCTTTACTGCACTTTTTTGTTGTTGTTGTTAAGAACCTTCACTTATTATAAGTTTTCTTAGTGCAAGTAAATTTCTGTCGAATTATTCAGCTGCATCATGTACTTTTAAATTTATTTCTGAATATAAAACTCCCAAGACCTAACCGAAAACGTCCTGAGACCTACAAGTTCATCACGCCGCACTGGTTGAACATTTACTGCCTTAGAAGATGGACATTTTTAATCAAAATGGCAAATCAAAACGTGTGGCAACTTTTGATAACGTAAACCTTTCTACACTGTCTCTCGTTCAACATCATCTAATGCAGTTTAGAACTGTGAACGTAGAATAACATTTTGCTTAAAATTAATAGTGTAATGAAGAATCAAAACATACACTCTTCGTAAATTAGAATGTGTTCGTACCATCTTCTGTTTAACTTCATACCGGTTAATTCATGTATACTAGAAGGACGTCAAGGCCTACCTTATCAATGAAGTATTAACATATCTTTGTATTAGTTCAGGAGCCAAGTCGGGTCACCATAAATAACAGGTGTTTGTTGATAAAATGTATCAGATAATTCAAGATAAGTCATTAGATTTTATTAAACAAGCAGTATTTACTACTCGAGTTCTGTACACTGCGAGGCGAGGAAAGAAAACGGAAAACTATGGTAAAAAACAACAACAAAAGAAAAGTTATTCATATTAGACGTGTCCGAGGTTTTTTTTACAAGTCGCCTTGCAATAATGGGGCCCGGGTTTGATTTCGAGTGGGACTTGATTAACTTAGTGCTTCGGTAGCCAGTGAATATCTATCGGTTCACCTTCCTGCGGATCTTCAGGTGATAAGTCTGCTTCCAGACAGAACATTATCGTACAAGAGCTCTCATCCTATCGGGACGGATGTAAGCCATAGTGCTGTTACCGCCCATACAAAAATTTTATCTTATCTTACAAGAACTCTCACATAATATTATTATCGAACACTATCTACGACTAGCTCTTCGTGGTTTAACATTTTAATAAAACCCTTACAGACTAGCAACTTATTCTACAATGGTGGTTTTTGGGTTGCTGGATGTTGCAGGATAAACAATTATATTTAAAATGTTATCCAAGTTCGTAACAACTCGTGACTGACTGAGAAGCAAAGAGAATTGAACAATTATAATTTGTTAGACATCATTGTTTATGTCATTATTAGGAGGTAAATATTTTAAAATGATTATCGATAAAGAAAATGTACAACAGGAATGACAGTATGGATCTTTGATTCTCGGTTCTCGTCCTTGTAAGTGAATGTAGTAGACATTGAATCGAAAAACGAACATTTTACCCATTCATTCATCAGAGCGCACATACTGTACAAAGTTACTTCCAAATTAACGAAAAGAAATCACAGATCGCTTCACGCTTTTTCGGAATTATGTTCTAAATGAGCTTGGGACTTTTAGAAACAGAACTGTTAAACCTACAGTTTTAAGTGGACTACGAAACACAATTTTCAATGCAACGATGCTGAGGCTTGAACCTAGCACATATGAATCGAAAGCAAGCTTGCTAACTATTCGGGTAACCTTATATATCCATAATCAGCTTGTTAAACTTAATACTGAAGAATTATGAGGTATATTTCTGCTTATTATATCTAAGTTTTTAAGAATATGACGAAGATTTCTCCGTAGATGATTCACGACACACGAATCTGTGGAGAATTCCTTTTCAAAAGTGGTTATTTAAATTAGTAGAAAACTTTTTTTTTTGTCCTCCTGTTAAGTTTGTTGTTTTAGAGGGGAAAAAAAGATAGAAGGAAAAAAGTGTTCCTGGAATGTTGTTCCTCTGCCTACGCAAGCACGAAATTTTGCGCGCAATTAGTTTTCTTTTCGAACACGTGAAATACCTTCTTATTTTCTTTCCATCTCCCTCCTCGTTATACATGCCTTCTACTCTTGATCCTACCTACGTGTTTCGGTGACACGTTAGTGGGCGAACGAGAAATCACTTGGATAATGAGGGTGTGCGCGAACGAGAAGTCATATGAGCGTCGAAAAGGGGTTTTTATTGGTAAGGAGGTGTCGAGGAAAAACACTTTACGACCTAGTATACTAGTCCTTTTGTTATGAACAAACACTAGATGGAAGGTTTGTTAGTAGGGCTGTTGGTAGGATGAGGAAACTTGATGAAGGAGAGGCGAACACGTAAATGCATTAGTCTGGCCACGTAAGAACTGTCAGCTTCGTAAATCAAGTACTCCCCCCACCAACTCTTGTTTTGCTCAGGTGCAAAAGAGACAGAAATAGAGAGACCAGGTGTGTGTTTAGGTTTCCAGTCTTTGCTATTCTTGTTGTAGTATATAAATTCTTAGAATTTTTTTTTATTAAAGAGTAGAAAGGTCAAGGATTATACTTCTTAAACGAACAACCAGAGGAACTCTAGCTTCTGTTTACAGTATATCAATTAGACCCTTTAACATTCCCTGAGGTTTTATGCTATACCCACAGAGGATAAATATTTTCCTGCTATGTACAGTAGGTCTATATGTCGGGAATATTTGTTCAGGAATATACTTGGTATATTCCAGAATTTTTCTGACCCATACATTCTGCATACCAGTGTTCGACTCGGCCAGGGATGTCCTTATGTTACTTACCGGGAGCAATAACAGGATTTTCATCTTGATAAGCTTTTTGTTCTTGCGTATTATCGTTAATTGACATTCGGCAAATTTTGAATTTAACCAATGTACTTATTGCTCTGGAACTGAAAGCATTCGGCCCTTAAATATTAATTTATCCACAATAGCTCTGCTTAATGTCTGCTGCCTACAAAAGTGTGATAACTGCGCTGCTCTAACTAGTAGTATCTATGTAGTACATCGACTGTTTCATTCCGTTACCACAAGCAGTGACGGAGACAAACTTCTGTGGCCCCTCTCATTACTTGCACAAGAATAAACGTGGCATGAAATAATAATAATACGAACCGCCCTCGTATTTCTTTCTACGCAAACGCTTCCACAAAACAACATTCTCTTGCAATGAAAATACCGTTCTTTCATCATTCTTTTGTTTATCTCTTCCTTTTCCTGCCATGGAAATTTAACTTTGGTTGTGTTATGAATGTTAATCACTTTATAATTTTGCGAGAAAAATCATTTACCTAACCAAAATAACATAAACCCACTCCGAATTTTGAAGAATAAAATTAACACGGGCATCGACCATTTGATCATGGATCATGAAAAAATCTTTACAATTTGAATAACAAATTGTAAATTAGGTTCAAAGTGTCAGGCGTTAGTGCAAAGACTCAACGTGAATTGAATTTATTTATACCCTTTAGGCATCTCTGACTCAGGCCGCGATAGGGTGGGGAAGAGAATGTTGGACGGTAGTTGCCCAGGGTCTAGTTTGCAGGTACAATCCCCGCATTTGCCTGGCCAATCAAGTGGCAGCATGGTGACACGTCATCTGATAAGTGAAAGCGAAGAAGGCGCGTGTTTTGAAACAGAAGCAACATGACAGGTAACTGGTCCAGAGAAGCTATTATTATGCTAATTGAAAATTGGAAGAGGCACGTGCCTAGGGTACCCTTGCCTATACGATACCAAAAAAATCTGTCGTACTATAACAAACATGGACGGTACTCTGCAATGAAGAACACCAGTGACAAGGTTAAAGAAGAACGACCAGAAGCCGAGCCTGTAGACTGGAAAAATAAAATGCAGACTCTTAGAAACCAATTTAACAACGAACGTACAAAAATATCTAAATCACAGAGAAGTGGATGTTCCCCAGATGAGGTAAGGCTTATTTTTTGTACAACAATATGCATTTTGGAAAATTGGAAATAGTTATCGAGGCACACTTCTCAAGATACATCAACTACCGAAGTACCATGTTACCGAGAGAGTAACGTGTTACTTTCTCGATATTATTTGTGGTTTCTACTTTGTTGGGTGCATCTTCGTAACTTTATTTTGAGTTAATATATGTTCACGTCCAGCCACTGTCGTGTCCACCACCGACGTCTTTTCCTTTCTTTCTTTTTTGAATTCTTGTCTAATTCTGCATGTATCTGTACAGCTGCTGCAAGAAGTCACTTCTTCCTTTAGACCATCGTGTTGCCCTGTCCAGACCGAGAGTGAAGACAAGAGCGCCAACATCCAACACTAGAGAAGTGGTATCGTGTGCATAGGAACATCGCATTTATGTGCCTTTTTGTAAGCAATAGTAAGCAGATATCCGATTTGTGGTTTCAAACATACGAAAAGATCTGTTGAAAATTAAAAAAGAAAATGTTTACACTGCTGAGCTATGAGTTAAAAAGTATTATAAACGTAAAACGTTGACATTCGGGAATGTTAATATTTACCTAACACTTATGTTAGACGTAAATGTCAGGCAAAATGTTATTGTGTGATCTCAGCATTAGCAACATGTGGCTTCGCGTTGTTCTGTAACTTAATGACACCACTGATGCTCCTACTCGCAAGCGCTGGAACTACCGTCTTTCAGTTTTTCATGCACACGTTTAATTTTCTGCGAGTACGCAGTTGCATTGATTGTCTGAGTGGCTGACACTTGACGCATCCTTTCCCCTCACCTATCCCGGCCTAAGTCTTAGCTGTCTAAAGGCCATAAATAATTTCAGTTGATTGTCTGGTCAGGTGGTAGCAATTCACGATACACCGAGTAGTCCAAAGTACGTATGGAGTAGTCCACCAGACACAGTGCGTAATCTTCTGGTGATGCAATGGTAGTCTTGGGTGATTGGGAGGTGGTTCATGTGATGCCAACCAATGATGACGGCGCCATGAGGTATTGTACCACTTTTCATCGCAGGTCAGCACTCTGTTTAAAATGCGGATCCTTTCCATTACAAGACAACAAAGACACACACACACTTGTCTCTTTCTGAGCCGCAGTCAACTCATGTAGGACACATCGTCCACTCTATGCCGTTTTCCAAGTTGATGGAACTGTTGTCCAGTAGTTTTCGCACTGTATTTGAATACTTCTCCCAATGACTTACATGTTTTGGTATTAACGGCCTCAATAGTCGCTTTGAATACCTCGTTGTCCATGGGGTATGGATGTCCTTACGTGGTTGGTGTGTTCTGGAGGGAGCCATGGCCGTCCTTAAATTTGTTACACCACCGTTGTAGTGTATGTTCCTTTGCCATATCCGTACCGAATGTCTGGCATATTTTTCTTCCCGCTGCACTAGTGTTCGTTCCCAGTTTAAACTCATACATCATGTATAGTGCTGTTTGGGGTTCCCATGTTTCACCTGCTCTTACTTGCGTTCCCGTTTCACTGTGGTGACACCAATGAATACTTTAAATATATTTTAAGTATTCATTTGTGACACTACCAGCCGGCTACAAGAGGAAACACTCGCGAACATGATACCTTCCTCTTATCTGTCTCACCTCTGAACGAGCGGTGTGGGGAGCACGTGTAGTTCGACCTCGTACAAATCTAACACAACTTTGTTGGTTGCCTTTCGGCAACGCACAATGAGAAGAACAAAAAAGTAGTCTTTTGTGGGTTCTCTGATGTCTACAGATGAGAAGAAACTATTTTCTTTTCTGCACTATTCGCATTCAACGTATGTTTTCGAAAAAAATAGGCAATGGCGAAGATTTTAATTAATTTTCATCTCAATTCTGGTTTATATTATCTGAATAAAAAGAGAAAACATATTCTTGGCTACTGGTCTTGTTGTTGGCTTTGATTCGAATTTCGTTTTATGCGTTAATTCGTTCAACGGGACTATATTTTTCATGATTAAATTCATCATTCATGGTTATTTATCGATACATATCTACATCGTTGTGTATAGGAATGTTGTTTGTTGCTTCTGAATTGGTTTAATTATCCTTCAATATGTGTGTTGGGGTGTGGCAGTAGCGCTGGGCTAGCGCGCTTACTTCTGGTGCCAGGGGTCGTCGGCTCGATTCCCATCCGGTGCATGTGATCTTCGTTACACTCTTCATTCTGTCCTTTGTAGTCACACTGATTTGATTAGGCCCTTAATGCCAGTCACCTCGCCTTCAGTATGTACGTTTAAAAAATTGTCTTTGCAATCGGTACGGAAAATTACTCTGTATCTTTCCATAGTCTCTCTCTCTCTCTCGCACACACACACACAATATATATATATATATATATATATATATATA
>JAGDQP010024862.1:12605-27478 GCA_022664845.1 Lepisma saccharinum
TACGATTTACCAGATGTAAAAATAATGAAATCGCGACGACTAAGGTGGGCAAGCCATGTAGCTTGGATGGGGGAAAAAGGAAGTTGATATTCTATCCTGATTGGAAGGCCGGATGGAAGGAGGCCATTGAGAAGTCGAGACGTCGTTGGGAGGACAATTTTAAAATAGGTCTTCGAGAAATAGGTATTCGTGATGAAAATTTTCTTGGTATTGTCCAGGATAGAATCCAATGGCGAACGTTTGTTACTGCGGCGATGAACTTGTTAGCTCCATAGGCCATAGAATTAGTTAGTTACGTGTTATGATGTATTTGATGTACTATTTGAATGCAAATAAAGTGAGGTAAGTAATCCTTAGCGCCACCAGAAGTACGAAATTCAAAAGGAGTACTGGGCATAAGTTTTCTGCCCCATAACCGATTATAATGAAATTATGTATGCAATAACAAGACTATATGAGAGTTCCAATACGCCAAATCCTATGTGCATACCACTTCCGGTTATCATGAAGAGTGCGTCCAAATACGCCCCTTTCTGGATTCCATTTTTAATTGTGTTTTTCAAAATAAATTGTGAAATCCCGAGAATGGTGTTAGCTTTCAAATCCAAAGTTTGTATGGCAAGAGCTAATATAATGTGCATACTACAGTGTAAATCAAAGTTCAATACCTTTAACCACTTTGGAGATACAAATTAGTTTTTCTTATGTAAACGTTCAATTTTACTTATAAAAATGCACTCTTCCCAGGAAATTATGTATTGTTTAACCACCAGCCAACACTAGTTACAAAATGATGCTTTGCTCAAATAGTCTCCATGTAATGTAGAAGACCATATTCAAAAATTATTTTGTAACTGATGAGGGCTGATGGTTAAAATAAACATTTTATACTCTAAAGATGGGTACTTCAATTTTTATAGTGTTGCTTTAAAAGTATGATATCTTGGGAATGGCGTAAGCTATCAAATTCAAATTTCGTATGGTAGCTCATCGGGCTAGAAGAGTTATAACCACCATAACCATGGTTTTAAAAATTATTTTATAACTTTATAACTCATGATTATGGTGGTTAGGAAAAACATTTTATACTCTTATGATGAGTACCTCACGTCGAAGTATACATTTG
The DNA here is from genome assembly GCA_022664845.1 of Lepisma saccharinum. NCBI lineage: Eukaryota > Metazoa > Arthropoda > Insecta > Zygentoma > Lepismatidae > Lepisma > Lepisma saccharinum. The sequence goes on from JAGDQP010024862.1 coordinate 13,732, forward strand.
GAATTCAGCTAAATAAACTGCCATAACCAAATCACATTTTGTATGACAAGTACGGATGTTATGAACATATCACAGTAAAAAAATCCAGTTGATAACGTCAGTCGTGCTTATCGCGCTGATTCTGGAAACACGGACGCTAACATAGCCGAACACACGCCTAAAAACAACATCGAAAAAATGCGAACATGGCTCCAAGAGGAAAAAAATTCGTCATCCACAGTGGCTTCCGAGATTGATTCCATCTTCTATCTGACTTAGGTTTCCAATCAGAAGGAGTGTTGGCGTAGCATTCGGGAGGTCATGGGTTTCATTCCAGTGGTCGACCATCCTGACTGAATTATTTTCAGGGTTCTCCCTCAGTCACAACAGACAAATGCCGGGATAGCACCTTCAACAGAGGCCCTTACCGACACCTTCCCGAATCCTCTCCCCTCCTCTATCCCGGCCTGAGTCTAAAGGCCATCAATAAAATTCAATTCAGTTCAATTGAATTCAGAAACTCGCGGTTTTGTGATTGTAAACCTAAGTCAGATAGTAGATGGAGTGAATCTCGGAAGTCCCTGTCGACGACGAATATATATTCCTCTTGAAACCATGCTCGCATTTCTTCGGTGCTGGCTTTAGGTATGTGTTCCGCTATTTTAGCGTCCGTGTTCCTCGAGTCAGCGAGATAAGCAGCAAATATTTTCTATTTCAAACACGGCTGAAGTTATGAACTGGGATTTTTATATTGTAATATGTTCAAAATATCAGTACGTGCCACACAAAATGTGGTTTGGTTATGGTAGTTTATTTAGCTGAATTCCAAATGTATACTTTGACGTCAGGTATTCATCTTTAGAGTATAAAATGTTTTCTCTAACCACCATAACCATGAGTTATAAAATAATTTTTGAAACTCATGGTTATGGTGGTTAGAACTCTTCTAGCCCCATGAGTTACCAAGCGATTATTGAAGATGATCTTCTACATTACATGGCGATTATTTGAGCGACGTATAGTTTTGTAACTAGTGAGGGCTGATGGTTAAGCAACACAGTTTCCGGGGAAGGTGCGATTTTTATTAGTAAAACTGAACGTTTACATAAGAAAACTAATTTTAACTCCAAAGCGGTTGAAGATATAGTCTCTGGTTACACTGTAATATGAGCACTACGTTAATACTTGCCACACGAAATTTGAATTTGATAGCTTACGGCATTCTCGAGATATCACAATTTATATTAATCAATACTATAATAATTAGAATCCTGCAGTACCCATCTTTAGAGTATAAAATGTTTCTTCTAACCATCAGCCCCCATCAGTTACAAAATGATATGGTCTCTCGGTTTTCACTGTAACATGCTCATTATATTAGTTCTCGAAATTTGAATTTGATAGCTTACGTCATTCCCGAGATATCGCAATTAATTTTGAACAATACTATAAAAATTAGAATCCGGAAGTGGTATGCACATAGGATTTGGCTTATTGGAACTCTCATATGGTCTAGTTATTGCGTACAAAATTTCATTAGAATCGGTTGAGGGGCAGAAAACGGCCCTTATGATTATGAAAGGGGAAATCAGTACTCCTTTGATTGTAATATGTCACTGCAATACTTTTGAATGTAATAAACGCCATGGGAATAAGACAGTAACATACCCACAGGATAAGGTATTGCTCTAAAAGGAAAGGTACAAAATTTATGCGGAAAGTCAACAACAAATCGCTAAAAAAAAAATAATAGTCTCACAGTCTTTGACTTTCTCAGGCTTCTGCCATTCAAAAATTATAACTTATATGAAAATTGGAAAACACTTATTTTGACAACTATATATACTGGCGCCATATTGACATATTAAGAAATTTACTAACAACGTATTTTATTTTCAGTATTAAACTCTGCCAAATATTGACTTTGCAGAAACCTGTCGCTTGCTTCGGGTCCATGCAAAAAGCAGTGTGGTTTGCATACATATAAGAGATTAGCTTTGCCCCTGAACCAGAAGAAGGCACTGGACTCAGTTCATTAAAAAGTTGTGACAACATCTTAGGGAGAAGATATTTTTTAAGCCATTTTAATTTTCTATTTTTGTCGGACCTGTAGATAATAGGAAAAAAATTACTGGCCGAGTGGAAGAAATATTAATTTGTTCTTAATATTTGATTTGCGGGAATGAAATGTCCGGCTCAAGTGTGTCACGCCCAAAGGCCAAAAAAGGAAATTACATTATCCGGTTAATCAACGTAGTCACCGTTTGCAAGCACACACTGTTGCCATTGCTCAGCCAACGATTGGATTCTGTACCGAAACAAGTTCGGAATCTGCGATGTGAAGAAATCTTCAACTGTATGTTACACCGATTAATCATCAGGGGTCTTACCTGCCAAGAAGTGATCAAGATGCCGGAAGAGCTAGTAGTCAGTGGGAGGTAGGTCGGGTGAATACGGCGGATGAGGAAGGGTTTCATACTGCAACTCATGAGAGCCTGCATCGTTCTTTGAGCGACGTGTGGGTGGGATTTTCATGCTACATGAGGACGCAGTGTCTGTTGACCAATCTAATAGACTTGCGGACAAGTTTGTGGTTCATTTCACGGAGTTCAGCACTATAATAATCTGCAGTGATGGTTTCACCTTACCTGAGAAAAACACGGTGCATCACTCCCACCATAGAGTACCATACTAGCAACATCTTTCGTGGTTGGATAAATGGTTTAGGACACCGTTCTGGACGTTGATCACGATCTAACAATTGTTCTGATCATTTACGACTGTCATAAGACGATTGTCCGAAGAAAACCTTCCCGGTTATCCCTTACCAGCAGTCAGAGAAGTGACACCTCTAAACACAATTCTTACGGAGCCACCGACTGACAGCGGTATGGTGTATGCCTAAGGGCTGTTTTTCTTCCAAACTTCCATTGCTTGGGATTTGCGTGATTAGACAATTAAAACACATGTTACAAGTGTACCTTGCAATTAAACACGTGTTTCAATAGGCTATTCATGCAAATCGCAAGCAAAGCAACCAAAGCACGCTTGCAATAAAAGTAACCCTAAACTTGTCTGCACTGGCTTGGTCGGTGTCCACGGGGCTCATTTTGCAATGTTGTGTTACCGGAAATTTGACAAACCAACGGCAACTGATGTGTTCAGTCGCCATTCCTAACCATAATAGACTCGTATTTTTTTCGGATTGTTCTCCAGAATACCCCAGTTTGAATAATGAAAAAAATCACTCGCAATTCCATGTTCTGCATGATGCACTTTCATACGACCCTGTTCAATAATTCACTGCCTTCTAATTTCCTTAGCCTTTTTGCTGAACGTACACAGAATTTGGAGAATTTATGACTTTAGACGCGTGACCTCAGTCGATCTCTGTGTTGTGGTACGGAGGTGCTTGTTCCATTAGGCATAAAAGCGGTCATTTCATTTGCACTAACCCAATAATTATTTGAAAGTTTAATGTTTAAAATGTTATATTCGTTTCTGTAATCGGTGTAATATATTCTAGTTTTTGTGGATGGTGGTTAAATTCTATTATTTGACCGTCAAAATGTCACAAAATATGATGATTTGTACTAATGCCAGGAACCGTAAGAAAATTTCACGGGCAACTGGTTAAAGAATATTTGTTCTAAGAAATTTCCAATTTCAAGACACCTCACCATTAGTATAAATGAGCGTTTTGATTCAACGAAATCGTGTAGCTCTTTTACTATAACACCTATTGTTCTAATTGGTTTTGACTGGCATAACAGCTTTGGCTTTCTCTCAGCTTTTCCAAGTGATAGAATGTTCTTTTGACAGATTTAGTAAGACCGTTCGCAACACGGATTATGCAGAATATATAAAGCAATGTAAGTTAATTAGTATAATTCAATAACTATTTATATCGAACCTTTCTAACGCGGACGTCAGACAATATATGGGGTGTTTCAAAATAACCCTGACAAAACCACCTCACAAGATTACTGATATAAAGATAAGAATAACTGTATAGACCATCAAGATCGCACAAATCCTTCGTTTCGGCGTTTTAGGCTGCAGAACTGTAGAGCTTGATATTTTTAATATTATTAACATCAGGGCTGAGGTGGTATGGTACCCTCAAAGACTTCAACTTGCTCTATCCAAAAATAAATATTCTGAAATTGTGCAGTGTATGTGAACGGAATTCCCCAAAGAAAGTAGGAGACTCACATACATTTTCTGGGATAAGGTGGGTCGAGATAAGCATGGTTATAACGATTTTACTCATAAGTTAGATGATAAACGTACTGCCATCAAACTAGGCAATGATAGTCTATTTTACTAATAGCATACACACCCATGCATTCTTGTAATATACGCAGTTCATTAATATTTGTTATACAGCAACGGTTATTTTTGTAGAAAGATCGTTCCCAAAAGGAAAACTGTGAGATATTTATTTGCCGCAAACAAATTCTTGTTACATATTGGAAAGTCGTTACACAATATGTAGTGGAAGTCACCCACCCTTACTTTAAAGAATACAGGGGATCCCCTATTTCCTTTGGGAGATCCCTTGAAATCCATTGCACAGTTTTGGAATATTCATTTTTGGAAAGAGCAGTCCTTTCACCATTCAGGTCAAAGTCTTCGACAGTACCATACAGCAAAATCTACAGTATTAATTATATTGGAAATATCAAGGTTGAAGCTTCATTTTCCAACACTTCCACCCAGATGACTAACACTATTCTCTATTATTTGATGTACTACCCGAACAATCGACGCAGGAAGTATAAAATTTTAATTGGAACACACATTAACCAATTACGCTACGATGCCAAGAACACTAAAATCTTACAACGATAAAGAAATTTCAAATTGAGACAGTACATGTTACTCATTTGAATAATTTCGATTACTAACATTTTGTTTTTGATGCCTAAACTTAAAGAAATTTATTAGTACATTCGATAATTCGGACTCGTGCTGCTGCTCCGATGTAACAAACAGTTTCATGTAGTGGCGACGTTTGTTTCAGATGGTGATATGAGTTCAACATTCTGCCTTAAGATGGCTCGCCTAGTAACAATAGGAAAGTACTAGTGAGACATAATGTGAAGCGTGGTGAAGCATACCGTGGACAAGTGTATACGTGGTGCAACGGAGGGTGTTTCCGGAATACTCTTGATCCACTGGCTTCCCAACGGGCAGAAAATGAACAGTGGCATCTACTGTGATGTTTTGGCTACACTGAAACGCAGAATTCAACAGCGACACAAAAGAAAATGGCCGTTGAAAGTACTTCTATAGCACGACAACGTCAAACCACACATCAGCAGGTAGGCGCGTGACACTTTGACATCAACTGGATTCCAAGCTTTGCCGCATCCGCCATATTCCTCTGATTTGGTCCCTTTGGTCACTTTTCGATAAGATGAAGGAGAACCTGCGTGGTTGACGATTCGCCACCAACGAGAAACTGTTACAGGCTCTCAATTAATGTGTTCGCAGTACTGCTAAATAATGCTATGCTGTAGCCATCTGAAAGCTTCCTGGATAATGGGAATACTCCATCCAGTTGTGTTTCGATTACTTGAAGTATTCATGTAGAGTAATGGCTTGCGATTTCATTCGTTCCGGGTACAAATACCTGTCAAATGAAGGTAACGAATATTGATTAGAAACTACGGCGTTGGAATACCTGCATCTGTTCTTTAAAATTCCAGATAGTGTAATGGGTAATAGCATTATATATATATATATGTTATTGGAAACACGTGTTATCGATTGGAATATACAAGATCATTGTTACTTGTCTTTCACAAGAAACATATATCTATTATTAACCATACAAACAAAAACTAATAGGAAGCAAGATGGACAATTAATACAATCTGAAGAGAAAATAAAGACAAGCTCTCAGGTTTGATATCCGTACATCCTAAACAGTTCTCGTGATACGATTCGTGTTCTTTGCCTTGAAACTAAATCTAGTTGTCAAGGTTATCACATCGAGGATCAGAATTTAGAAGCATAAATGCACTGTACCTCTTACCAATTACATTAGAATCGACAAGGAAAATGTCGCTTTGCTTATATCTTTCATTGTCACACCACACTCGAACCAAGCCAGCCTGATAATGCGGATCTTCAGGTGTATCAACCTGTGTAGCACCATCTTTTTCTCGTTTTCTGTCTTCTTTTCCCATCGTTTATGTAAAACTATTTTGGAGGTTGTTGTAGGAAATATGTAATCGCCTCACAGTGGCCTTCTACTTCATGCTTCACGAGCTTCCATCCTGTCTTGTTCCGTCCAACGCTTTTCCGTTTTGATTTTGTACTTTACGATATGCAAAGAGAACCATTCTCCGAGCGTAATATATATGATGGAATATCCTGTTTCAAGAGAGCAATCACATTATCTTCTTGCTGAACGCGATCGGAATCAGCAGCAAAAAGCCGTGGGGTTTAAATCAAGTATGATCATATACCTTCTTCACACAGACAGACCCGCTTTGGGATATATAACTCATGTTTGCATCGTACGTAAAGCCTGTTTGTCATCTACTTCAGAACACTGCTTATAACAATACAACTCGTTGATATGTGGCCCTAATTATAAATTGCAGTGCCTTCTGAGGTCGAAAATGTTTTTGTTTTTTAAGTGGATTTCTCTACAGTTCCTGCTTACACTCTCCAACTAAGGTTAGACGATTTGTACACCAGATTGAAGCCCTCCTTGCGATGGCAATGTATCCGATCGGAATCACCCTCCCTTGAAAAACGATCGCAATCAACCGCCTTTACCCTATGTATTCAAAAATGTTAAATCACTTTACTTGTTTTAGTCCAAATCATTATTGAATGACGAAAGTATTAATTATTTCGTTAAATAAAGATGTGCATATACTTTCGTTTTCTTGTTTTCTTTTCGATGAGTCGAAGGTCGCGGGTTCAAATCCCGCCTGAGGTATGGGTGTTTGTGCGTTTTAACTAGGTTTATAGGACCAATCGTGACGGGCCAAAGTCAAAAGTCACCAGACTGGCCCAAACAAAAAAATAAAGTTGTTTTCTTTTCATTGTTCCCTGGTCGATTACCTTTCAACATCCTCTATAACATTCTATCCCGTCCTTGACTGATATGCCTAAATAAATTCAGTTCAATGAAAACTGTTAGACTGACCTTTTCAATTAATATAGAATGAAACCTTGATGATATTTATAGCTGATTTTTTTTGTTGTCACAATTATTTCTTTCAAGAGCTTTCTAAATGTAAAAAAGCATTGAATGGAAAGTGAAATAAGATAAGTTACTCCAATACTCCTTCTGAAAACACAAAAGTAGGAACAAAAGTTGTTTTGATTAGATCTATATAGATTCTACAAAAAACGTAAATGAGAGAAATATTTACGTAAATCACATAAGCAGAATTAAAAGCTGGTAAAACTCGTTTGCGTAGGAGTAGAGAATATTGATCCAGGCTCTCTTTGTGTCTCTTCCTCTCACCCTCTTTCCCCAGTAACTTATTGTAAGAGTTCTTAATCTTCAAATAATTGGACTGCTGAAACCAATTATTGAATAGCAAAATATGCTTCACTTAAGAATTGCTAATAGTTTCGATGCGGAGCTCATTAAAAATAATCAAAACAAGTTTTACGGAAAATACAATTTCGCTTTGATTCCATGTGAAATGTCAAAGTTTGTTTCTGCAAATTGTTATTGTACTCTTCTTGTCCGTGTGATCAAAGAAATGAAATCTACGTGAAGTAGCACACTTAACATTTGTTTTCTGAGTAAAATACTTTGTTTAAAGTAGCCTCACTCATATGTAAACCAATAAAACAAGACTGAGTCGTCTCTGTGTGTGAAGATTTGTCACTAATAGAGAACTTCGAATTATATTCTTTGTCAGGAAATGTTTGTAAGAATTCCTGTTTATTAATGGACTTTGGGTCGGATGTATCAATTCAGAATATCTCTTATTTGGACCTGTGCTTTAAATAAGATTGCAAAATAGCATTTTGTATGTCCTTCAATACATCTACTTGTACGTACCAATCACTATTCCATTTAACAATGTCCACACGTATAACGTAAATTTAATGAAATGTCTACGAGTGGAAGAGGGACGAGACGCTAAAATTAGAAAAGCAACTTACTTTATCAATTTTGGAGTGAGAAATCAAAATGTTTACAGTCGTAATTTTAATTAATTTATGGGATGATTCTAAGCCCATCTAAACAACTTTTGTTTCTCCTTTTGCGTTTTTACAAAGAATATTCGACCATCTTATCTTTCACGTTTAATTTAACACACTTTCACGTTTAGAAAGCTCTTGAAAGAAATGACCCTTGAAAATAAAATAACATCAACGTTTTTTTTTTTCATTAATAAAATAATGTCAGTCTAAATATTTTCATTGAATTGAACTTAATCATGGCTTTTAGGCATCTCAGACTAAGGCTGGGATATTATGTGACAGAAGATGATGGAAGGCATCGGCCAGGGAACAAATAAAGGGATACACACATTAAAATACTGTGAGTATTGCATATGTGTGCCCCATGATCATCGATACACACATGAAAAGGATGAGAGTATCACATCTATGTGCAGCATGATCAAGGATACACACGTTAAAAGACTGGGATTATCTTGCATTGAATTGTACTTGATATTTGTATATTTTTAACAAACAAATAATTATTTAAATATTTTTTTTAATATACTACGTTTCTAAAACGGACTAAAAAGTATAAAATATTTTTTCCTAGCCCCATATAGATTCCAAACCCCATACAGATTGTCCTGAACATTTGTGATTGTAAATTGTTAATAGCTATGAAACGTACTTGTAAGATATAGAACGAAAAACGTTGGGTGCATGCAATAGATAATTGATGTATGAATAGTTCACTTAAGTTACTAGCAATTTTATTGCATTGCAAATGATATTAACTGTTGTGTGAGTTTTCTCAACGACAACTACTTTCTACACTCCTTACTATTTATCTATTGCATGCCCCCCACGTTTTTCCTTCTAAATCTTACAAGTATTTTCATAGCTATTAAAAATTTACAATCACAAATTTTCAGGACAATCTGTATGGTGTTAGCAATCTGTATGGGGTTATAAATGTGTATGAGGCTATGATAAATTATTTTATATTTTTTAACCAGTTTTAAAAATGTGGTATATTAAAAACATTTTTTTATTTAAATAATTATTTTCTGCTTTTTCGTCTTGTGTGTGTGAAATTTTGCAATCGATTTTAAACATCTTTATGAGATGGTAGACATCGCCTCCATGGTACAAATATGACCCCACCCATATAGGAGGTTTCCCATTTTTTTAACCAACTCTTGGTCATACACCTTTATACCTACTATTCGTTTCTGTAGATACAGTGGTCTAAAAATGTTTTCAGCGGCCATTTTGGATTAAAGATGGCGATTTTTTTAACGTTCTATTATATTATTGTGACCTACTCATCATGGTACAACCTTCATTTAAAATTTCATTTCTGTAGCTCGAATGGTGTGGAAAATGATATGTGGAAGGCCATTTTGAATCCGAGATGGCGACTTTTTCAAAATGTTGTAATATTTTCCTAAGCTACTTGTTATGATACACCTTTATGCCATCTCTAGCTCAAACGTTGTAGAAAATGAATTTTTGTGTCCGCTATGTTGGATCCAAGATGGCGTATTTGGAGAAATTTGGTAATATTTTCGTAGCCTACTAGTGACAATGTACCTTCATAACAAATTTTACTTCGCTAACCCCAACCTTTTAGGCTGTGTATTCTATAAAACAATGGGTTTGCTGGTCATTTTGGATCCAAGATGGCGACTTTTTCAACATTTTGTAATATTTGCTTAACCTACAAGTAGTCATGTATCTTCATACCAAATTTCATTTCCCTAGCTCATACGCTCTGAAAAATGCATTTCTTGTATCCACCATTTTCTATTCAAGATGGCGTCTTTGGAAACGTTTGGTAGTATTTTCGTTAGCTATTGGTGATAGTGTACCCTTATAGCAAATTCCATTTCTATTGCTCTAGCCGTTTAGTCTGTGTATTCTATACAACAATGGGTTTGGCGGCCATTTTAGATCCAAGATGGTGGCTTTTTCAAAATGTCATAAGTTCATATTGCATTGTTATCCAGTTCTGAGCTATATTTAAAGCTTCAAGTCTCTAGTTCATCGGGAAGTTTGTTTAAAATCAATTGAGCTTCAAGTCTCTAGTTCATCGGGAAGTTTGTTTAAAATCAATTGCAAAATTTGTACCGAACAGACAGACAAGAAAGCTAGTTGATTTCCTGTTATTTTGTTATATTTTGTAGCGAGCAGAGAGACAAGAAAGCGAGTTAATAAAAACGTGTTAAAATAGGATCCGTGATTTCTGTTTCTTTATAAACAGGATGAATTCCTGACACCAGAGCAAGAAAATAGTTCCTTCGAAGAAATTTCCAAACGTTTGTAGTTTCCGAGCTACAGACATGCAAAGTTAACGAGGCGCCGTAACAAACAACGTCATATCTCGTAAATTAATGACGTAAGCAGTGTTGGTTTAGCAAATGGCATTCGAAGTAGTATTCAATAAATCTATTTAAGTTATGTTAGTGATTGACGAATCCACTTTAAAGGCGATTTCTATTGTTGCCCTATTTAACCATATTCAGAATGATACGTAGTGCAAAATTTGAGGACATTGTTACCCTTAATTTCTTGTGAAATTAAAATCAGTCTCCACGGAAATATGTATGGTAATTATACTGTGTCACGTACGCGAGTTTCTCAAAATATTTTAAAAGAGTACCACTTGAAACAATAATAGATCCTCATGCAAAGGTATATAGATACAGCAGAGGACGATATTCAAGATAAAAGTTTTCAAGAATAACATGTTTTCTGTATTTTTAATAACATATCTTATTGGCGTGCGCTAGCTGTGGAACCTTATTGAATTGAGAAAAGTCTTTTAAAATTTCAGTCAGAATGGTAGGTTTCGAGCAAGAGTTACCTTCCTATTAGACGTTCGCCACTATATCACGGAGGCTGGGTGGATAGCTATTCAGTTACAACACGTATATTTTAAAATGAGACATCTCATTTGTTCTCTCTAAATGAAGTTTATGCGTGGTGTTTTGTGTGTAACTATTTCACATGTGCTCACGATCTAGCTAGAATGATAAATGGTACGTTTTAACGGCGCAAAAAGAACAAAAAAGCAAAATGAAGATAAAAAATATCCGTGTATACATAAAAGTGATGAATGGCGTTGCCCTGAACAGAACATAATTTAAGGCACAAGTTCAGCGAGAACACAAATGCAGTCGTTTACTAATTCGCTATGGTCACTATTAAAAAACGCACATTTTGTTGATTGTGGGTGCCCATTTTTGTCCATATCCCTACGCACATTTTTTTTCAAAACGCAAAACGATATGCATGTCGTTGCAGAATTGAGCACGTTTATTCCCTGTTGTTTGAACGCTGCGATAAAAATTAAAAGTAGTACGGTGGATGTAGATAGAGTATGCAATGAGTAACCACTTCCGAGACTATTTTACAGTAACGTCAGTGAAGTTTTGAACATTTTTTAAGCTTCCTTTTTTTGTTTATTTTCTTTCCGTTCTATTACAGTTCTTTCTCTTTTGAACTTTGGATGTCCCATCCAACACCGCGCGTGGATATTTTTCTTTTGGTCTTTGGGTCAGTGGACCCTTAGGTCAATTATCAAAGAGCGCTTCGAGGGAAGGAGGTTTCTGATTTTCTGGAAGCCAAAGAGTATTGATCAACTGAGAGCAGTCATTTGATACCGAGCCATCTTCGTTTCTTGGAAATACGGGGAAAGAGTGCTGCTAAAGTAATAAAATGGTTTCGGCTAGGACATCGGTGAATGTAGGTAAAATTGATAACTACGGGTATTCTCTAACTAAGCTACCACTCTGTTATGTAAAACATAAAGCGTTCTGCATCATAATTATCAAGCATATAGAGTATGTTTCAGTAGCATTATTTACGACCTGGATCGAAGTTATCTAAAGGTCTAAATAAAATTAACTCTATTTTAGCTTTTAAAGTAAACCTTATTGAGGGTAAACTTGATGACATAAATGCCACAATTTAATTCTGCGTATTCGTTTTAATAGTTTATCTTCCTTCTTCCTACTGAATATTTCCTGAGCTATTGTTGATGAACGACGTCCTTCATATATTATTACGTTCTTGGAAATCGCCTATAGTAGCTGCCAAAGCATAAAATATATCACAAAAAAATACCAAAACGTGTGCCGCATTTAATATAACTTATTTGTTGAAAATGATCTCATTAATATTTAAAATTTTTAAAACAGTCCCTCTAATATTCTACCTAATCCATAATCAAAAAACTTCACAACTATATTATATATAATATTATGTGATTCAAGTTTCTTCTTTCTATTGTCGATAATATATAAATTACAAGAATTTCAATCTTCAAGCGACAGTTAAGGCAAACTTGATTTTTGTGTCAAATTTTAAGGTTAATGTAAAGCAACGATCTCCAACAAAAGATAGCAGCACTACCTCCGTATATGTCTAATGTATTTTTATCGTTGCAAGAAATTTCAATGCACTGCTCATACAAATTCGATCTAGAGAGCTCTAACTTTCAGGGAAGATAGTTCATAACCAATTCAAGAGTTCGATCAATGCCGATTTTGTTTTATTTTTGTTTTTTCTTGATTGTTGAAATCGCTTGATTGTTGCTGTGAATATCGAAACTTATGGCAATGAAGCTCTTTCAACACTGAAATGAAAATTAAAAATCAGCATTCATCGAACTCGAACTTTCTTCCCTGAAAGTTAGAACTCTGTACTCTTGAATTTGTAGACTACTAGATTAATCCCGCGGTCTCCGCCCGTAGTATTTAAAAATGGTTGGCAACACTCAAAACTGGAACCGTTAGAGAGTCGGAACTTGCACAGTATTTTTTTTCTATCGTGTCAAATAATGTTCATGCCAACTTTGGTGTGGATTCATCCAACATGTATCAAAACCATTTCAAAATTGGTTTGCAACACTGATAATTGACGTACTTCGTGACTGGAACACCGAAAATAGTTTTTTGTTGGATCGAATAATGTTCATGTCAAATTTGTTCCGATATTTAAAATGGTAATATTGAGTTTTTAGAATTGATTAGCAACACTGGCAAATGCAGAGTCCGAAGTAATTCCATCACCTATCCCAGTTCGTAAATACTAAGTTTGGTGCAGTTATGTACAACGGATTGGAAGTAATATGGAAGTTTTGAAACTGATTGGTAACACTGATAAATGTACCACATGCGACACATAAAGTATCTCTCTTGTCTGTTCCAGTACCTAAATGCTAAGTTTGGTGCTGACCTCTCTAAGGGTTAGAAATCTGTTTGAAATAATGATTTTTAAAATTGGTTTGGAAACGCTGAAAATTGTGGCGCCTGCGGGGCCCAGAGTGCCTCTATAATATTTCCCAGTACCTAAATGCAAAGTTTGGTGCGGATACGTCCAATATACAGAAGCAATTTTTAAAATATTAGATTCATGGAAATAGTTGGTAACACTGATAACTGTAATGACTGTAGCTGCCTGGAGTATCTCTCCGATCTCACCCCGTATTTATATGCCAAGTTTGATGCTGGTCTGTCCAATGGGTTGAAGCAATTTGAAATATTAATTCTTGAATTCCGTTAGCAATGCTGACAACTGTGACTCTTGCGGCACCCGTGGTACGTCTCTA
>JAGDQP010024863.1:0-27478 GCA_022664845.1 Lepisma saccharinum
ATAATTCTGCAAGACGTGTCTGTTCTGAACAGTTTCAAAGTCTCGAGTGATCATAGGATGGTGAGATGTAAGCTGAAACTAAATACTAGACTAGAGAGAAAGAAGTTTATCAGAGGAAAACCGCCACTTTTAGATCTGGAAAATCTAGGAAAACACAGACAGACATTCGAGATAGAACTAAGCAACAGATTCAGCGTCTTCGAAGAGTTAGAGGATGAAGAAGACATCACTAGCAAAAATAAAATACTGACCGAGATAATAAGAGAGACAGTCAAGAAAATAGCAGGCACCAGAAAGAAAAAGAGAGAGCAAAATCTCAGAAGAAACTAAACTCTTGATCAAGAAAAGAAGAGAAATTAAAGAAGAGGAAAATTACATAAAGAGGATGGAATATATAGAACTAAAGAAACCGTACGGAAGAAAATAAGAGAGGATGTACAAAGATATAACGAAAATCTTGTAAGAAATACAATCGAGGAAAACAAGAGCCTGAAGAAAACCAAACAGCACCTCATGATTGGGAAAAAGCAAATAATTGCAGTTAAGAGACCAGACGGGACCGTAACACGAAATAAGGAAGAAATTATATATAAAGAAAAAAAAAATGAAAATTTCTACACAGAATTGTACTACTCCGAAGAAGAGTTAGGAGAAGACTCAGAAGAAAATTATGTAGACGTCCCAAGGGATGAAGAACGAAAAATCGCTAGAAGATGGACTCACAGCAGAGATGTTTAAATGGGGATATGAAAAGATGAAGGAGGAACTTGCGAAATTATTCTCAATGTGCCTGAGGAAGAGAGAAATACCCTAAAGTTGGAATAATGCTGTTATAATTTTATTGTACAAGAAAGGGGACAAAGAATGCGTCGAAAACTACAGACCAGTTAGTATACTGTCAGTTCTATACAAAATGTTCACCAAAGTTATTTTGAATCGTACTGACCGAGGTTTGGATTCTAACCAGGGAAGGGAACAAGCCCTTCGTAGATTTTGGAAAAGTTTTCGATTCGGTCTCCTTGTCAGCAGTATTTAAATCACTTGAACATCATGGCATCGCAAATGCATACATCAAGCTACTGCGAAACATTTATTCGACTGCCACATTTGTCATTAAACTAAATCAAGAAAGTGAAAAATTTAAAGTTGGAAAAGGGGGTAAGGCAAGGAGATTCAATTTCTCCAAAACTGTTTTGCGCGGTCCTGGAGAGAGTGTTCCACAATTTAAACTGGGATGAAGTTGGAATTAAAATTAATGGCGAATATCTTCATGACCTAAGTTCGCTGATGATATAGTCCTGTTTGCTTCAAGTGCAGAACAACTACAAATCAGAATGGAAGAACTGAGTAATGAGAGTTCGAAAATGGGTCTTAAAATGAATTTAAGTAAAACAAAAGTCATATACAATCAACATGCTGCAAAGAGAGAAGTAAAGATTAACGGAGAGACAATAGGTATAGTTGATAAGTATGTTTACCTAGGCCAGCTCAAAACATCGAATGCCAAGTTGACTGATGAAATAAATAGATGATGTAAAATGGCGTGGAGTTCGTTTGGAAGACTACACTTTATCTTCAAAAGTAAACTACCAATGTGTCTGAAGCGTAAAGTTTATAATCAATGTGTCTTACCCCTGATGATGAACGGCTGTGAAACTTGGACATTGATTGCGTAAACGACTCAAAGACTGAGAGTCACACAAAGAGCAATGGAGAGATACATGCTAGGAATAACCAAGAGGGACAGGAAGACAAATGAATGGATTCGCGCACAAACAAAGGTAGAGGATGTAATCAAGACTGCGAAAAAGATGAAGTGGAGATGGGCCGGTCACATAGCTAGACGAACAGATGGAAGGTGGACGACTAATGTACTACATCGGATTCCTAGAGAAAAGAAACGACCGGGACGACGCCTGAATGCAAGGTGGGTAGATGAAATCAAGCGTTTTTCAGGAGCTACATGGATGAGGATAACAGCAGACCGAGATATGTGAAAAAAGGGGGAGGCCTTCATCCAGCAGTGGATAGAAAACGACTGAATATGATGATGATGATGATAATGGTATATATAAACAAAATTAAAGAATAGACAAACGAAATATACAGTCAAAAAGCTTAGGAACAATAAATTTTACTTCATAATAAAAAACAAAATAGCTTACTAAATAATAAACTACGAAAGAAAACAAAAATAATATAAACTTATTTACATTATTGCAACATATAGAAATGTCAATTTTTCAATCACTTAAAAAAATAATCATTTAACAATATATTTGACTGGTATTTTTTTTTTTTATTGAATGAAATTGAAATGAGTATCAGGATCATATACTATCTCTCATTGTTAACACTTTTTCAAGAATCGCGATTGACACTAGATAGATAGCACCACTGGAAGAAAGATGAAACCGTGCAGATAGTGAAAATGGGCGTGACAGAATTTAACACTAGAATGTTGAAACTTGCAACGTTTGTTCCTTTCCTCACAACTTAAGGCGCTACGACGACAAACGCGTTTTATCGGTATTTCTTCACTATCTGCACTCCAACACCCATACCGTGAAAATCACTCTACGCATCGCTTTTCACTGCTTTTTCCACTTGGAATCTTCGCAAACGATCTCTCTTACGACGTAGTATTTACTCATTTTGAAATTCTAGACACTTCAATGACATATGGCTACGTTAGGTTAGAAAAGTCAGGTTAGATTGTTTTTTAAACTTACGCATTTTCAAATTCTACACATTTGACTGACATAAGGTTTAGTTTGGTTATGTGTGCATATATTAAATGATATGAGGTGTGGTTAGGTTAGGTTAGTTTAGGATAGGTTAGGTTAAATTAGGAAGGATAGGTTAGGTTACATTAGGCAGGGTAGGTTAGTTAACTTAGGTTAGGTTAGAAAAGTTAGGTTATGTTAGGGCAGTGTTTCTGGTGTGTAATGAATGATGATTTTCGTGGCCAATTCTTTCGTACTACCTGCCCCTACCTGTCGGTAGTAAAACTTACCACCAATTAAGACAAAAAGTGAATTTTGATCTAAAAGCAGTGTTGTTAACACACATATAACATGATTTCATATCGTCGGCACCTTTGATGCCAGTTGAACTTTAAGTACTTATTTCTTGAAAACTACTTCATTAAAATTCACTCTCCCTACGTAATTTTACTTCTTACACATTCCTGAATGAAAGATTATTATCCATTCTGCCTAGAATTCTTCCATTTCCTGACGCCCAGTTGCACTATCTGTACCGATGAAACTATTGAAGAATTCCTTACCCAGAGGATTCTTAACTAAACACAACTATAACGTAGAGTACAAAATTATCGTATCTACGAAAGTCACTCTTCAATTCCGCATATTATGACAGTCTTTTCTAATGATTTCTGTTGAACGACAAGTTCTTGATTGAAAGTACACGATCTTAGCTTTTATAAAGCCTGAATGCACCACGTCCTTTTTCGTTCAAATTGTAATCCGCAAGCACCATTAGACTCTTGTACCTAGGTATAAGATGGAATTGAATTTTACTTGTGGTCTTTAGGCATCTAAGGCTCAGGGCGGTATAAGAATGACTCTTATCAATTATCTATTAAAATAGTTGTTTTTCTACATACTGATTTCTCTTCTTGGCAATAGAATTTTACTAAGATGTTAAATGTTAATTCCTTGCAATTTATTTTAAATCGGAACATTTTTCTTGTGCCGCAAATGTGACTTAGTTGGCGAAGTCATAGAAATTTTGAAGGACGTGGAAATATGTAGGTATTTCAGCCAGAAGAATAGATTTACTCTATTGTTAACCAAATGCAACTAGTAGAATGCTACGTTCGTTATACAAGTGTAACAAATAAAATTTGAAGTGTATAGAAGGTATTTCTCTAAAGGTCTTACATGTTGGTAAATAACGTTATTGTTAGAAGAGAATCTCTCCAAGAAACTAACTTGCTTCGTATTTTGAGGCTTGTGTCCCTACTTATAACCACACCTTCTATTTTCGTTTATTTCTTTTTATATGTATGCGAGTCGTGTCTATCGTTATCCTGTTAACGGTTTGGAGCGTTCGGAAATAACGAAGAAAACGAATTTCATGAAAAGAACTTTCAGCGTAAGATCGTGCACTCCGTGAACTTCGTTATGTATTTCCGAACAAGCCCTTTGTGATATAAGGTGTTTAACTTGGTCAACATTACTAGGTGTAAGTTAAAATTAATTTCGTGAATTACCAACACACGTATATTTGCATTACCGTAAAACGTCATTACCAACCTAATTATACATAGACTGAAGAGAACTGATTGTTGCAGTGACTCATTTTGTACAGAAGTGCATTTCAAATCAGTTTTCTAAAAAAATCATTGTGTAGCTAGCTACCAGCAAATTCCTCCAATAACTAATTTGTTTCATTACCGTAGTTTTTCTTGTTCTGTTTACCTCCACATACTTTTTGTGAACACTGTACAATAAGTAATAATTTGACCCTTAAATAGAAGAAAGGACTCAACGTAAAGAGAAAAATGACATGTTAAAAACCTGTACAAGCCATCAACAGTAATTTTACGTAACCCAGCCTTTTAAACAAGTAGAAGTGAACAATAGCCAGGTGTGAGGAGGTCACGAACGCTTTATAACTAGGAGATATTATGAAAGAACTCGAGCTCAACCCATTGTTTTGGTGCGCTGTATGGGAATTCAGCAACTATCTCTCAAGGAAATGGCATCACCCATTCGGAACATGGTTGCAAGTTACCATCAAACTTGGTTTCGCGATACCTGATGTCTAAGTTCAACATGAAAACACACACGGAGAAAGATCTACTGTGAACTACTGAATTTACTGATGCACATCGACAGAAATTCTCACGTGAACTTGTCTCTTCACTCCGCGTTCTTTCGCCCTTGAATTTCGTTTGAAGAGTTTCGTGGAAAGTGGGCAGAAGCAAAAACACAAAAGCTAAATGAAGGAACATATCACTAAGTTCTCTACAGTACTTCCTCTGTTTCTATACACACACCTACGTAGAATTTCTTCACAAATAAGAGAAACAAGCCCATTTAAGAGAAAGAATATACTAATCAAGATAATAAAATCTACTTTGTCAGGATACAAACATAACGTTATAAAAATAAGTTTTAAATTGAAATTTTAAAATACGTAGCATTTTAAATTGAAACATTTGCACTTCAATTTACGGATTTTGCGCTTTTTTCGTGTATTTAGAAATCCAAATGGAAAACTCTTGCAGACTGGCAAAAGTATACACTCAATTTCAAGTAACAAAACAATATGAAGCATAAATGATAATGCACATAATGTAACATGAAAATTTCTTTAAAATAAATTAAAAAATTACCTTCCTTCTCAACACAACTGTTGCACTAGGATAGAACTACGGTCAAGACACTTTTCTTTATTACACGAATTATTTAGACCAAGAGCAAACTAGTTTTCTTGTCTTTTATCCTACATTCTTCTACAAAGTTTGTTCCAAATAAAGACCATGATCCTCCATGTAAAATTCACATCGTTTAGGCACTGCTTCACAGATATCATAACGTAACTTACTATTCTTATCTAAGTTCTGAAACGCCTATTCGATCAACTGTTGTAAATCATTCAGTTTTCAGATCATGTGATAAGGACATCCGAAAGCGAAAAACCACGAGATCGTATGATATGAGTGCCACGGCGGCCAATCCATTCCTGGAATTGAGTGTTTAAAAAATGCATTAGATGTAAATCATAATGAGGCGGTGATTCGTTCTCCTTTTTATCAATCGCATCTGGGCAAAACGAGGGATGTTTTCAAGTTCTGAAATAACTATACCAGGTGTGTAAATATGAAACCGGAATTTGTGCATAGACGACGTTAGCTGTCACTGTGGTTACCGTAAAACTGCGTCCTTGGCACCACTTGCTTGTTTTGACTGCTGATAACGATTTGCAACTCACAATCAGACAAGTTTCATGTCATAGTGTAGTGTTTAATAGCGTTGAACATGGCACAATTTGCACCTACAAACGACGAGTACGATGTGCGGGCAGCATTGATTTTTTGTTACCATTTGAAGAAAACTGCTGCAGAACCGCATCGCATGCTTGTCGAAGCTTACGGTGATCATGCTTTTCGTAAGTCACAGTGCTATGCGTGGTTTACAAAATTTAAACGTGGCGATTTTGATGTGGAAGACCACCGAAAAAAGTTTGCACAGACAGCGAATTGCAAGCTTTGTTGGATGAGGATTACGCTCAAACGCAACAACAACTCGCGGATCAATTAAATGTGACACGATAAGCAGTTTCCATACGTTTAAAAGCCATGGGCAAAATTCAGAAGGTGGGAAAATGGGTTCCACATGCATTGACTGAACGACAGCAGGAAAACCGAAAAACCACTTGCGAAATTCTGCTCGCCAGGTACAAAAGGAAATCATTTCTCCATCGAATTGTGACTGGTGACGAAAAGTTTATCTATTTCGAGAATCCTAAGCGTAAAAGATAATGGGAAACTCCAGGAGAACCGGCGACATCGACTGCAAGACCAAATCACTATGGACGGAAGCCAATGCTTTGTGTTTGGTGGGATCAGAAGGGAGTGATCTATTATGAACTGCTGAAACCTGGCGAAACCGTTAATACCCAACGTTACCGACAACAAATGATCGATTTACATCAAGCTTTGAGTGAAAAACGACCAGAATATGACTAAAGACAACATAAAGTGATTGTGCTTCACGATAATGCACCCTTCCACACAGCAAAACCGGTCAAGGAAACGATTGCGACGTTTGTCTGGGAAATCGTTCCGCATGCGGCTTACTCACCAGACTTGGCGCCTTCCGATTTTCACTTTTTTGCATCCATGGGACACGCACTTGCTGACCAGCGCTTCACATTTTACGAAAATGGCTTGATGACTGGTTTGCAGCACAAGAGGCACAGTTTTTTTGGCATCCACACATTGCCGGAACGATGGCAGAAATGTATCGCTAGCGATGGCCAATACTTCGAATAAAATAGTTCTTAACATTGTCATCCAATCACTGTGTCTTTTCTGTACATAAATTCCGGTTTCATATTTACGCACCTGGTATCTTCTAACATCTGAAGATATCATTTGCTGGTAACTGCATTTAAAAAATGCCCGATGACCTTCCATTCCAAACAGTTCCACGATCACCAGGAGTGTTTCAGTCTTCCATGGCAATTTCGTATGGGTTTTCACTAGTCCAGTAAACATAATTGTGCCGATTTAGATGGCCGTTCAGCAGCTCAATCGAAGCCTCATCGGTTTATCAAGTTATTTTCTAAAAGTCAGGATCAGCTTCATGTCGCAAAACGAACCGTTCACGATTAATTTTACAGAGTAACAGCAATAAACAGAGTCAACTTGACAATGACAACTGAACATCACATCACAAATAAGACACAAACAACGAAGTATAACGAGGTTACGACCCCTCCACTCGCAATGGCAGCTGTATAATACGTTTATGATTGAACAAGTATGAAAACTGAAAACGAATTTTTTAGGAACTACTTTCTATCTCACAATCTGAACAGCAATTCCTAAAATTATAATAACAACTGCAAGGATTGTCCATTGAACTCTATTTGAAAATTTCGAGTATCAAAAATGGAGCTTAGGCATCCCACATAACAGTTATGTTCTGCGGATAAACTTACTTCAGGCAGTCTAAACTGAATGCTAGCCATTTGGCCAACCGGAGGTCTACGGAAAGCTGTAATTATTACTTCTCTTTCAAAGCACTGTTTTATTAAATGCAAAACGCACTGTGTTTCTTATTGCATTATGATACGCATTGTGCATTTCCAAGGGAATTTTGCCTGCCAGGCGGCCGAGCGGTCTGCGGCGGTAGGCCATCGGCTCGAAGGTCCCGGTTTCGAGTCCCGGGAGGGGCATGAGTGTGGATTTTAACAGCTAAAGGCGAATCGTGACGGGCGAAGTTTACAGTTACTAGACTGGCCCATATAAAAATCAAGTTTTTACCAAGGGAATTTCACATTATGAATAGACCAGTTTCTTCTTACAAATATGGAGAAACGTCAAGAAACTAATTTTAAGCATCTGCTGTTTTGCTGCATACATTTATTCTAGTTATGAGTGTTAACATGAGTTAACATGGTGTAAATGAGAAAGCAAGAAAACTTCAGTTAAGAGAGCAGTGTAAGCCTACATGACTTCGTTAGTGACAGATAATAAATTTATAAAAGATTTCAGTTATGTACCTTCGTAAGTTTCGTTAGATTAGTCTGCCCCGTAGATCAACTCACAATTTTACGGCTACTTAAACAGTATTAATACTTTCGAGCACGATGATCTGATAAAAGTTTCCGTAACAAGGCTACGAAATGCCATGTGCATTTGTCCACATTAATTGAGTCATTGATCTTATTGAAAGCCTGCCGCATTCGCCTCGTTTCGGGGCTGATTTCAATAACATGAATAACAATTCCGTTACATAAAATATCCAGTTTAGACTAGCTGCAAAAATGTTGGTTGCATTTTGATACTGAAAATTCCAAATTGAAATTATGCACACATTATCCCGTGAACAAGAACCCTTTACGGACAAAAAGATGATTCTAAATGTTACATTCTGTATTTTCTTTCACACGCATCTGGACTTCATTCTTGAAGTGTATATACAAACTATCAAAAACAGCGCATATGTCTACAGTATTTACAGTTATTGACAACCGCATTATAAGCGTATTCTTTCCTGTTTCACGTTTGTATATTTCACATATCTTGTTTATACAATTTAATTCAAGGCTAATTATTCTAGACCGCTAAATTCTAAGTTTATCTACGCCTCAGAAGTCTTTTAAAACTTTTATTGCGGAGCTGAAGAAATATCTAGCTTTATACAATACTATTATGCAAATTTACAGAATTAATTTCATTTTTAATGTTATTATTAATATATCACTTTCGGAAGGTCCTGGATATCGATTCGAGCGGACGGCCATCTTGAATGTACTTCCAGGGTTTTCTCACTTGTCAGTCACACTAGACTAATGCATGGATAATACCTTCAACCTACGTCCGGGCCAACTTCCTTCCCACATTCTCTCCCCTTTCTTCCATAGCTAACGATGCCGAAGGACATAAACATTTCAATCAAATTTTAATGGATAAATATATCTACACGTAACCTACGTCCTGTTCTCTAGAACGAACGCAACTGCGCCCAGGATCGACATTGGGGAGGTCGCACTGACGCTAGTAATGCTGACATGTTATTTCCTAACATTTCTTCGTCCCACAAGGCGAATGACGAGATGTACCTAAAATGACACTGGCCGTTACCCGGTCTTTCCTGACTTGGCAAAGGATGTTACACACCGTAAATTCGGAAGAACGGAATATTTCGTCGTTCTGGAGGGAAAAGCCACTAGCTAACATTGTACATTTCCATGAATCACTGAGTTGATGAGTTATTCCTTAACGGTGTAGATCACTCCCGCCACCTTTCCATTGATTTACATGGGAATCGTTTTACTCGTCTTGTGTCTCTCAGAAGTAGAATATTCAAGTTCCGCTTTCACGAAATTTGCCTTGGTGGTTATTTTGACTAATATGTTTGTTAAGTTTCTTCAAATATATTAGTACAATGTGTTTTTAACAGTTTGCTATGTAAATCAACGGGAAATTATACTGTTCGTGTGTAAAATAATGAGAAACATTTCTAGAAAACAGCACGAGTCAGAGAAAACACGACGAAACACTAGGAGAAATCAAAAGTTAAAAATTACGCTTCTGAGAGACATACTAGTAAAACAATTCCCATGTAAATCAATGGAAAGGTCATACCAAGGTGGAGGCGGTGATCTACATCGTTAAGGAGGAACACTTCTGCACTACGGTTAATGTATGCCACTATTCAGTTTCTATAGCGAAATATAATCGTTTTCAGTAAATGACTTTTTCTACATAAAGTTTGCCGGAAGAACATTATGGAAATCCCATTAAGTCAAAATTAACGAAAATGCAGTTAGTGACCTTTTCCTCCAGAACGATGATTTCATCTTACAATAGCAGAAAAAGATACCACTGTTTTAGTGCGGATTTCCATTGGAGAGAAGATAAGAAATGTATGCTCGTAAAAAAAGTGACCTGTAGTAGGGCTTTTTGATGTGAATGTACTTGTTTTGGATGAAATTCCAATCGTAGCTCATCGGAACATTTCACTCTTTTCAGACAATTTTTTTATATTTTCAAAACCAAAACTACGCAATAAAATGTTGAAAATGTAAAAAGAAGTAAAAGGGAGCATTTAATCAAAGGAGCAAGAAAAAATAGTAATGTTATCATGAATGAAAATTAAATAAAAATCTTGATCTCGATTGGAATTGAACCTCGTCTGTCTGGTCAGCGATCTAACGCTATAACGTCTACGCTGTGAAATAACGCCTTTGGACGGACTTTATCATTACGTCAGCTACTTAAGGACAACGTTCAAACATGTCTGACGTCGTCTGGTATACTGTTGTTAGGTCCTCCGTTATCATTATTAACTAAAACCGATTAATTTCACAATAAGGTTTCGTCTTTCGATCACCTTCGCGGTAAAAACAAAGGCAGATAAGATAACAAACTAAACTAGTACCCATGCTGCATTGTGAACTACTCGAAAAAACATGAGAAATCACTCTTTGAATTCTGAAGAATAAACGAGATTCGTAAAAGATTCGAATCCCATCTCAAAAGAGCACATTTTCCATCGAAAGTGTTTCGTTAAAAGACACTCTTTTCGACTGAAATTCAGACATTTTTAATGAAAACACTTTCTCATAGAAAAAAGTGAAAATTTAGTGTATATACTATACTTGAGATAAGCTTAGGTACCAAATTGCTAGTAGTAGTATGCCCTTATAGTATAAGCATAGTGATAAAAAGAAAGAAGTGCGGACACTCTCCCGATTTTGCACGGCGCGGGAGGACGCAACGGCGGAGTAAGGAAACTTGAGCGCTGTTCACGTTTTGGCCGGGATTCTTGACTAGAACGTAATGTTATCTTGTAGCTATTCGTGGTTTCTGGAGTTTAAAGAAAACGAGAAAGTGGTCAACGTTGTAGTTCAAACGTATTGATACACTTTAGTTTTTATTAGTATAGTGTTGTGTGTGTTTTAAACATTTTTGTGTAGTTCGATTTTGGTGCTTTGTTTACTTTTGCTGTTTTATTGCGTTCCTGTGGTTTCTCCAACAATGCCGACGTGTTTTGTGCCAGGCTGCAGATCGGGTTACGACCGCCATTCATACGGTAAGAGGCATTTTTTTCTTCCTTCTGGGGACAAAAATGTGTTTCTCAAGTGGGAAAAAGCTATTCCACGAAAAGACAAAAAACTAACATCAACCTCTCGTGTTTGTGACATGCATTTCTCCGAAGAGTTTCTTGTCAAATGCGATGAATTTGTAATAAACGGAGAAAAAGTTAATTTTCCTCGTAAAAATTGGCGTCTTAAACCTAACTCGGTCCCTCATATTTTCCCTAACTTACCAAAGTACTTTAACAAAGAGATTAAGAAGAGGAAATCCCCTAAGAAAAGAACTTCTACCCAAGTGACCACTCATAGTAATGTAGATTGTGTAGGAATTAGTACTAAATCTGTTTCTAAATTGGATAGTTTAGGAAAAGCTTCTCTAAATTCTAAAAACTGTTGTGATGATGTCAAACAAAAAGTATTGTTATTAAGAAAGAAAGTAAAAAACCTCAATCGAAATGTTATTAGGCTTAAGAATAAATTAAGTGTGTCTAATTCAAAATTAGCGCTTGTAGAAAGAAGGCTTTTAAATGAGAAAGAAAGTGCGGGTCCGATTAAATATCTCAGCAGGAAACAAAAATTGGTCCTTGATGTGATGCTACAGAAGGCACAACACAAAACTGGTAAAGGAATGAGGTTTAACAATGATTTTTTGTTAGAGAGTGTACTCTTGAAAATAAAATCTCCAAAGGGTTTCAGGCATTGCCAAAAGCATGGCTTACTCCCACTTCCCTCAGAACGTCATCTCAGACGTCTTCTTCAGGGAATGAAATGCACTTACGGAGTAAACAAACAAGCACTTGCTGCTTTGAATGAAAATTTCCGAGACGAAACAGAAAACAAGAGATTGGGAATAGTTATATTTGACAAAGTCAAACTGAGAGAAGAAGTGGCGTTTAATAATACATCGTTAAAAGTAGATGGTTATGTCGATTTTGGTGACATGACGGCAGAACACCAGAAAAACAGTTTGGCAAATCATGCGTTGGTTTTTATGTTTGTGCCAATCTTACACCGGTGGATTCAACCCATAGCCATTTATGCAAGCAGAAATGCTACACCTGGGGAGCTACTAGTAAAAATTTTGTTACAAGTTATTCTCAACTTGGAACAAGCTGGTGCAAGAATAATAGGATTCACGTCAGATGGTAGTCAGTCGAACAAAAAAGTGTGGCAAATTTTGGGGATTTCCGGGAAAATAAACTCTGTAAATAGTTCCGTTCCTCACCCTGTTGATAAAAGTAGACGACTTTGGGCTTTTTCGGATGCTGTGCATATTATTAAGTGTGTAAGGAACCACTTTCACGACAAAGTAGAATTACTCTTCGAAAATAGGAATATTGATTTCAAATATTATAGACAAGTGTTTGCTTTGGATACTTCCACGGAATTCACCAACCTTCGAGTTTGTCCAAAATTGACCTCAGCGCACATTGATCCTAAACCATTTCAGAGAATGAATGTTCGTCTCGCCTTTCAAATGTTCAGCAGAAGTGTTGCAAAAGGTATTGCTTTTTTTAGATCTATAAATATGGACGGTTTTCAGGGAAGTGAAGGGACTGAATATTTTAATGAAACCATGAATACTCTAGCCGATGCTCTGAATTCCAAAACCCCAGCCTCATCTCTTTTCAAAGGTTCAGCACACCACAAAACACTTC
Source organism: Lepisma saccharinum (assembly GCA_022664845.1). Lineage (NCBI taxonomy): Eukaryota > Metazoa > Arthropoda > Insecta > Zygentoma > Lepismatidae > Lepisma > Lepisma saccharinum. The sequence goes on from JAGDQP010024863.1 coordinate 12,963, forward strand.
TTAATATGGACAAAATACTGACGTCATCTGAAAATAATTTCGCATCCGATAGAACTCTAGAATCACTGAGAGTTACAATCAGGAGCACCCTTGAGATTTCAGAATATTTGTGGGCAAAAGGGTTCAGGTATGTTCTCACAGCTAAATTTAATCAAGACCCATTAGAGCGACATTTCGGCATTTTGCGATCACTAACTTGCGACGACCATCCTTCGACTGTTGACTTTCTGCATTTACATATGCTGCAATGTCTATACATTCCTGTTAGAAATATTCTGTCGGCAAGTGCTAATATTGAACACAATGAGGAGGCACCTTTAACATCATTCGTGAATCAAATGCGGACATTGGCAAAGCGCATGACGGAACAAAATAAAAGTGTAACTGAAAATGTTTTGGCGAAATTAGAAGAAAAAATATGTTTTGAAGAAAGTGAAACCAATTGCGAAGACTGGGAGAGCGGAATAACAACACCTGACAATCCATCATCAATTGCAAAGAAGTGTCTAGTGTACCACTTAGCAGGATATATAATAAGACATGCAAGTAAAATAAGTAAGTGTGCTTCTTGCATCAGTTCCCTACGAAGCGACTCAAATGTAACCCATAACCTGGCCATCTACACAAAACTTAAAGACTATGGATTCGAAAGAGGTGAGACTAATTTAAATTATCCGTGTGAAAACCTAGTAAAAATATTTCTGGGAATTGAGGATGTGGTTAGGGAGAAACTCTCAAGTGACAGTTTGTGGGGGGACATATTTTATGACTGCTTGGAGGGAATAGAGACAATCGTTGTTCGGTCAACGGGACCCGGCTGCGGCCTTGCGCACACAATGGATCTACTGCCCAAACTGGTATACCATTACATCAAGTGTCGTTTTTTCTTCCGCACAAAGGAAATGAGGAAGGAGTTAAACACTGGAAAACACGCCAAATCAAGCAGGAAATTATCAAAGGTCTCCAATTCCTAAAAGGTAGGAAATTTATCTTCTATTTTTTATTTATTTATATACATATTTACACGTATATGCATTTGAAGAAATCTTTTTCAATAAGACGTTTCAAAAGATATTAAAGTATTAGCTATTAAGCTCTTTTTAAACGAAGTACTTCTTTTGGAATAGCGAACGGAAGTTAGTTTTTAAGTGAATAATAATTGACAAGAAGTTTGTACTTTTGGCAAAACGTATCTTTCAATGTTAGGAATTGTTGCCTATTTATTTAGTCTTTTAGTGATATTGAGGAGAAAGAGCAGAAAGCAATAAAAATAATAATTTATTGAATGCAAGTTACCATTTACCAACACAGCATTATTGCGAGAATCCGTCCAAAGCGCGTGCAGCGCCTCTACACGGAGGCGCTCAGGAACTACGCCGAGAGTCCAGACTTCTTCCTTTATATTGGCTATGGTATAAGTAATACATATTAGGTACCAAATTATGTAAAGAACAATATTAAATTATATTATGCTTTTTTTTCGGGGGGGGGGGTCCGTTCCCCTATTAAGAAGGATCTGCCGATCGTGTCGACGACTCTTAGTAGTATTTCAAGAAGTCATAATTATCGAAGAAGTGATCATAAAACGCCTCTTCACATAATACATACACCAGAAGCTCCCTCCACTCTCTCTTAAACACACACACACCACACTACGTTATAATATAGGAAGTACTTCTTGGAAGCAAAATATTAACTTCTACTTACAATATATACAAATTTCTCTCTCAGCAGAAACAGTTAGTTCCCACAAGAAGAAAGAAAGATGAATCTCACGAACAGCACTCACCTGGAAGAAAAAAGGAAAACTACCATTAGAAACTTGCCAGATTTAATTTCTTTTAATTAATTTGTTATAAACTTTCGAAATAAAGAGCTTAACTTAAAAGAAATTTGTATACTCTCAAGCTGAATTAGTAAATGTGAAGCACTGAAGTATCACATACCCTACATAAAAAGTTCGATAACTACATCAAACACTAAATTCAAAAATCAATATAAATAAAACTATATTTATAAACTCGATAATGTTTTTCTTTACACAGATCACGTTTCTATACCTGAAATAAAATACCGATCAACAATAAATACTAGCTAGAAACAAGTGACTTCACGAACATCCAAGTTAAGAGACTCTGATTTATATAACTACTCTACTAGTCGATCGGAAATATTTGTTCAGTTTACATTCAATGTTTAATATATAAAGTGTAAAACAAAAATACACTTTCTTCACATCCCTAAATTAAAAGAGAATATTTAGCACATTCCAGATTAATCATTTTCCATAATTTATCATATACTTTATCACATAAGTGTACGAAAGTGGTATTAAACGGTTTTGGTAGCAAGAGCAGGCATAAGACATTGGTCATTTCAGTGGTAGCCATCCGAGACAAACTGATACCAAAACTTCAAACTGACCGGTATTCAGCAAACTACTGACGATAAAATAGGTCATTTCAATGCAACTGGCTTGAACGGGGTGACTCAGCGGAAGCGCTGTCGCTTCCTAATGAGGAGAACCTAGTTTTAAACTCGGAGCCGATCACCCTGAGCCTAGTTTCTCTCAGTCACACTAGGCAAATGCAAATGCTGGAATGGTATATTGGAAGCAACTATCTTTCTCCTACAAACTATGTAAGAAAATAATGTATAAAGATAGGTTGTAGCCAGCCTACATGATATAAGACCTAAAATTAATATATATCGGAAACGAAAACATCGAAAAATATGTCGGCCTTTCGCGACCCCAATCTGAGCAAGTTTTACTGTATATTTAAGAGTGATATATACCCCGGGTTCGATTCCCGGAGCTGCCAATGATTTTTTCCAAGGCGTGTGGGTCTGGAACGGTGCCTACCCAGCATCGTGATGCAACTGGGGAGCTGCTATGTATAAAAGATAGTGGCGATCACAGTGAGAGCTTAGGTTCTCCTCTCTAACGCGTCTGTTTAGCGTGGGAACAGTAGACCAATCTCCTCCCTCCGGGAGATGCCTCATCCAGGAGTGGATCAAATATGGCTGTGATTTATTATTATTATTATGTGAGTTTTAATTCTTTTATATAAAGACGTAAGATCGTTAATGCACATAATTCACACATGGATCAAGCTGACTTTTATCTAAGATATCAAAATCCAGTTCAGAAGATATCCGTAGCATTTGTAAACTACAGTGTAAAAATGACTGTCAACAAACAACAGGAACCTTGTTCTCATCCATGCTCCTTACACGATAGTTTAGAATAAATTAATATCGCAAAGGTTTTCTGAGAGCATGAGCATCACTTGTAACAAACATCGCGTGCATCCAGATGCTGAAAGATACTCATGGAACCTTAACTGTCTATCATACAGGAAGAGGTGGAGGATCCTATCGCATTGTCCATCATGGGAATGAAAAGAACAGGGTGAGGCTAAGGAGGAGGAATATTAATCAACTGCGACCAAAGAGCGGAAACCTGTGGGAGAGTACGCTTACTCCCATTAGCTTTCACAACAAACTTACAGATCCTGCATTTTCCCATATTATGCATATAAGGTATCAGATACTGCACGACAATCACCTACTATGTATTGAGTGTGGGAATTTGTGGATTTTAAGGTCATTTGATCATCCTAAATCTCAGTGCTGGACCATAGAGATTTAGGATGAAACTCTATTCACGTAGTAATTACGAATATTTAACTCAACGCCCAAATCCGTTACACACACAATACTGTCTCCAAAGAGGACATCAAAATTTTGCTCAGTCACATCAAAAACAACTCATTTTAAACAAAAAATCTTCAGACGAGGAACAAGGAAGCAGAACTAGTGTTGCTCACGAGACGAGAATGAAGCTGTTTTGTCCCGTAAATATCCTGTGCAGAAATGTCTCGAGAAGATATATACCGTATTGTATACAACGAGAGAGTTTTGTCTCATCTCGTCTCGTGGGCAGTACAAAGCAGAACTCTACAACAATGAAAAGAGAAACAAGAGCGTAACGAAATTAAATTATCGCATGGAATATGTGATACATCATTAGCATAAATCCAAATCATACATGAATTAAAAATAGGCTCTGAATGATAATGGTGAATTCCATTATCATTCGCGAACATTTGCCTGTGGTGAAAATTTTTGACTGTGCAAGTAATTCAAAATTAGAACATACATAATAACAATTCAGTTTTATTTAATATATTAGGTATTTTTGCTTAAGTAACACAGGTGGATTAAAATAATTAGGAAATTAGTTTCATACAATTTCTGGAAGTAATTTGACTTGCAGGAATAGCCTTTATGGCAGGAGTTTCATTTTAATAAATACTTTTTCAATAACAGTATAAAGGAAATATTGTTAAGCTTTTCTTCGATCGAACTGCTGCTTCCATATTTATTGGCCACTAGATAGCTATACACAAAAGTTTGGCATCAATTAAGTCTAAAGAGGATTCAGAGAATTATCATAGGAATATACATTTTACCAGTATCGTAATAAAATGACATACGAGAAAAAACGCCAGCCAGAGCCAAGATACCTCAAGCTCATAAAATTCGAACGAGAAAAACGTGTACAGTTTGTAAAAAATATCTTCTTTGAAGCACAGCAAGTAAATAATAATATATTAGTTACTCTGAATCGACATACTGCAATATATATATTCACTGCTTTACACCTCTACGCCCCCCTCCCCCAAAGTTAATTTGCAATTTAGGAGCTGGAGAGACAACTGCCACATAATCCGACCACAAGTCTGAGCAATAACTTGAGTGAGTACTTTCGGAGTAAAAGAATGGGGAGTGACTTTTATCTCGGTGTTATCCTGGCATTCGGCTGGTGAGATAGAAAAACACTAGAAAATCCCGTAAATGCAAAAGTGGCTTTTAAGTATCACAGTGCGACCACAACCTTTTGGTGTTAAATTAACACATTAAAAGCGCTAATTTCGATGATTCAACACTATGACAGTGCTAATATGACCATTATGTTGAATCAGCATTGGCAACGCATATATTCTGTTGAATCATCGAAATCAACACCGTTTGTTGCGTTAATTTAACACAAGACAGTGGTGGTCGTCCTGGGACACCGAAAAGGTGTTGGATTAACACAGCCATTTTTTGTACTGCAGTCAGGATTGCTCGCAGTACGTGATTAGACTATCTACAGACCACGGTAGCTGGGTTCCAAACTAATAGTAATAAAAATGACATGTAATTTTCATTAAATCTACAGAGATATTTTTGTACAGACAGGATAATTTGATGTACTTTATTGGTATAAAACACTTAACGTGCTTGAAGCGAGGATGGGGGCATTCGCATTTTATATTCATCCACAAGATACAACCTGGAACGCACAAGTTGAATATTCACGAACTAGGTCCAGCTAAGAATAATAAAAGTATAGAGAAAGCAATCTTGCGAGTATATTTCACAAACATGTCAACATATGATACCAGTACAAACGTTCTTCCAAGACATAAAGAACTTAACATAGGAATACAAATTGCTGCATCCGGTTTGAAAAGAGGTTGACAAATCTGTTAGAGTAACCTTTCAACTTGAAGCTGTACGTAAGATCATGCGAAGAAAAATACATTTTTTTTTCTTGCACGAACAGCGTGAAGTTGATTAATACTTTTCATGTATAACTCATTCACATTAGTCAAGTTGTTTATTAGCTAAAATTACAAATTAAATTTAAACACAATATTAGTCAAGCATACAGGTACTAATTTATTATATTATTAACGAATCTCGCACAACAATAAAATACTAAAAGGCCTGAGCTAAAGTTGCCTAAAGGTCTTAAAATAAAATTAAATAAATAAATAAAATACTAATAACGAAAATTTAACAAATAAACTACTGCAGATTTAGGTTTGCACTCCCGTCTTTTTTTCTTTTTTTTTCATCATGTTTATTTGCTTTTACCTTAATCCAACTGCTGAAGCAGGCTGAGCAGAATTCAAAGAAACCACCTAACAAAACATTTATGTCTAATAATCAGAGCCGATTTCTGCACCCGCAATCTGCCACGGATACCAACGCAAGTGCAGTTCAACCATGTTAATGGTAGGTCTCTCGTTAGGAGCTAGATCTAGTGTTGTCTAAAAGACGAGATTGAAGCTGTCTCGTCTCGAAAAGATGTATCTTGTTTATTACGAGAGTTCTGTGTCGTCTCGTTTTCTATAGGCATTTCTCTGTCTCGTCTCGTAGGCATCAATACGTAAGTCGTGATACTGCGTAATCCGTGGGAGTAACTTAGTTTATGTCTTCGGAGTCCGCACAACGCATTTCTGACCCTCTGTTATTCAGGTATTGTAAACCATGTATGAATGTCTACAACAAACCACAAACCCTGTAGAATGGATGGTACTGAGTTCAGTGAATGAACATTGTGGCGCACGTGGTCTCACATTAAGCTGTACTGGATTAGTGCCTAGACCCTGAATTAGTATCCGAGAACCTCGGGGGCCTATCCAGAGTTGCAAATTTTGTACAATATTCCATCCAATCAGCGTGAGGCTACTAGTTATCAGTGTGGTGGTATGTAGATAGTTCTGTGAGCAGCAATAGTTTGGGCCATCCTCATCAGGATGATTTTTTGGCATTAACAGGAGCAGATCGTCAGAGGCTACATGCACATACCTTATAAAGACAAGGAAGGTCCACAGACACACCAATGGCTCTACCGAATGCATTGTGAAAACACCCCACACAATCATAGCTCCATACCCGTAAATTGTTGTTTACACAGTGTTTAAAGTGAGCCGGAACGGACCGGAACAGCGTTGCGGTAAGAAATGTAGAACCGGATCGGTGTTCCTGTAAGATTCTTTTCTTATCTTCTACTAAATACAGTGTAGTGTAAAATAGTAAAATTAATAACTAAAGTATTGACGTTTCCGGAATAAAGACGTATAGAAATCCTCCAAAAATTACAATGACTCACGGTCAATAAATAATAACACAGATCTCATAATAAGCTTATTATGAGATCTATGATGATAATACCGTTCCGGTAAGAGCTTTCATCTCCTTTGAACACTGTTTTTACATATAACTATTAGTATGTAGTAAGAGTTTAGCATATGAATAAAAACATGTGCATGATAATTTGCCCGATCCTATAAAATAATAATTTCGTGGAAAGAAATGATTAAGACATCATGATTAACTCATGTTCAATTCGATATAGAATGACCCCATACCATCCCCGAAAATAAATAAATGAAACAAAGTTTGAAGCTGTGATAATCATAAATGTCCTGATTTAAACGTGGTGATGGTGACTGATGAATGTCCTGTCCGGAGGTAAGTCACAGACCCCAAGGTCCCTGAACAAGTTAAATCGTTGTGATTTGCCATTGTTATCCATTTGTTGAAGGTACCGTCATCAGGGGTGAAGTCGATCATTACTAAATGCTGTAATTTTGCACTCCAACCATTTTCTTGTTACATGAAATAATGGTAGTACCTTAGTATCATTGACATTAAGGTACTACTATTGTTTTAACGTAACCACGAAGTGATAGAGTGCAAATTTACAGCATTTAGTAATAATCGGCTTCACCCCTGATGACGGTAACGTCCCACGAACGGGACCTACAGTTTAAGGTGGGATGCGAAGCATTTGTGCTGCCATCAAGTATCGAACCCGGATCCCTTGATTACAAGGCATTTACCAATCACTCACGCTGACATTATTAACACGTATTGCATAGTAAAAAGTGTGTAATTATCTATAAGTTAAGACTTTACCATTTGATCACTCACTGAAACTTTGTTTCAATGCCAGATATCATATGTAAGCAGACTTAAGACTTACTAAAATAATTTTCTTGTCCAAATACAACGTTGGTGATTTGTCAGAAAGTACAGAAGGAAGCTCAACAGAGATAATTGTACGTTAGTGAAATAAGTAGGCTACTTCAAAACAAAGCACGCCATGATAGAAGACTTTTTAAAGGAAGGAAATGGAATTTATGTTAACGTTAATTAACTCTGAAAGCAACATAATTTTGTAAAAGCCATATTAGAGGTTATGAGGAAAACATTAACAAACGTCCTGTTGTTTGTCAAATCTCATTCGTATAGTTGTAAGAATTCATTCCACTTCAATAATTAGAACAACGTTTAATGAAAATCTTAATGGAACGAAGGTAATTAACACAAAGTATGATGAGGAAAAATACTAAAAAATTAAATTCATCAAAACAGTTTTTGTTCAGGAAGAACCCATACACCAACCATCCTTAATCTTAAGCGTGACAATTCTTTCATTCATGTTCGTTTATTTACTTGAAAAAGGATCTAGTTTAAAACGGGTTTCTTATGATGAAATTCCTGCACATTCTCAGTAAGCTGAAAAATAAGGTAGTTTAATTCTCAGAAAGTTCCTACTTCAAAGTTCGGTGGAAGTTTTCTTTCTCACGCCCATAAAACAATCGGCCGATGTATGTTACAATCATGTGTGTTCCTCGACGAACCCGCGAGTTGGCCTCCTGAAGTGGAAATTCGATTTTGCAGTTATACTGAAGTGGGGGGGGGGGGGATTATTTTCAATACAATTTGAAGCAGCGCCCTTATGTCTCTCGATGAACTTTTCCTTACTTCTACAATAATGCCTCCTAATCTTCTTTTGTTGTCCTTCCCGACACGTTGCAATTTCGCTGTCCTGCTCATTGATGCACCGACCATCCTGTATAAACCCCTATTGCAAGTCCTGCTTTGAACTCCCACCGTACAATTGGTAAGGTTGTACTCAGGGATGAATACTTCTGTGGCAATCGCTTAGGCCGTAGGGTAACTCACAAAGGAACGCCGTGAACTAAAAATTGGGATACATATTGGAGCCTGTAAGAGAAAAGTTAATGAGTGCTTAACAGGACTCTTCCTTATCGTAAAATGGAAATAAACTGATGACAAGGTCAGTTGGCGAAGCACTGTATTGGTATCTCGTGTGCTTGACAATCCGACGACCAGGGTTCAGATCAAGGTCTATGCACGAAATTTTATTACAGAAGTTAGTAGTTTGAAAAGGTTATATTTCTTTAACTGATCGATCTGTTATGCATTAAACGTTTGAAGTACATATGGTTTTATTTATTTATTTATTTTTTGTTTTGTTTTGTTTGTATGTTTTGTCTCGTATTTTATTTGAGAGTAAATTATCATTAGCTATTGCAAATACTATAATAATACAAGTAGTTTCAAGTATCCGTTAATGCCATTGGTAAATCCGATTTTGACCACCCGAATTAAAATATTCAAAGACAATGAAACAGTACGTATCAAATTACCAGCCTTTTCTCCGTATTCCAAGATCAACGTAACAATGCGAAACACAGTTTTCAGGATTAGAAAAAATATGTCTGACTGACATATTTAAAAAACTTCTACATCCAACTGCTGTACTTCCGGAGACGTAAAAACATAGAACATCACGAAATATGGTCACAAAGAAGATGTAAGAGTTCTGCACGGACTGGACTTCCAGCAACCACGAAGAACTAAATTGAGGTTATCGGCTTTCCCAACGTTTTCTTCTACCTACAAACTTCCTTCAAACCGTAAAACTAACTTTGAATAACAATTAGGCAACAGAAGTAAGCGACAATAAAACAAATAAACGTACACTTCCACCTCAAGGACGATGTATTATTTAACAGAATACTTTCAACTTAAAACATCAATATAGTTAGGAATAGATGCAAAAGAATTTGTCAGCGATTACTATGAATATGTAGCAATCCCTGGACCTATTTTATGTTTGCTTTAAAAGATGCATGCTCAACGTATTTCAACACTAAACGCTTTTTCATCTAAGCTTTATTCGATCAAATTGAGACCTCTTTTTAAAATTAGGGCTGGTGAGTGATGCTAATTATTTACAATACTTGAATGAATCATACTCTTTTCGTGCAAACGTCTACGATTTCTACTAACAACAAGGGAAATAAGAGTCTTCCAGGTATCTTCGGAATATTGGCGTACCATATTCATCCAGCGTTTAATAAATATATAAACTTGGACTCTTTTGAACTCTACGATATCTCAAGGCTACAACATGTCACGTCAACAAGTTTCAACCCTACTGTTCCTCAGTCAACTGATGTGATGAAGAAACTAAGGAACAATAAGTCATGGTGGTCAGCGTGATGAAGTTTTGAACCTGAGTCATCTCCCCTGTGCTGATCCATTAGAAGCAAGCGTTACCGGTAGACTAGAGATAACATGGTTTATAACGATAACATTTACGATGAAATCGATGACACTCTTCACATTAACTTATTAAATGTTCACTTTTTTTAATCACTAACACAATCTTAAAAAAGCATTTTACAAGCATATATACTGCACACTACCACCAACAACAAGGAAGCAAGCTGCAGTGGAACAGATATCTAATTAATCTGAATCTAGTCCAAAAATGTAAAGCAGATCCGTCCGCAAGGAAGACACTGGCAGCCCAGCAGTCTTCTGGAATAAAAAGGACTTCTTTAACCATACGCTGAAAACTCCGTACAAAGCATTCGCAAGAAAATAGGAAACTCAGCCAACTTCATTAAATTCATGAAAATGTCCGATTCCATAGGCCACTCTGACAGCAGTATCACTGCCCAAAATGAACTGGGAACTTTCGCCCAACTTTCTTATAATCCTGACCTGGACCCAAATGACTATCATCTGGTTGGTCCTTATAAAGAGCATCTCAGTGGGATAACATTCAGCACAGACGAAAAGATCAAGAAATAATACTGGACTCATTTGGTATCAACTCACAACTCACTTCATTTTACGCAAAACGAATCATGGGGCTATCTCACCGATGGCAGTTGAGTTGCGCGTGAATGCTATTTAAAAAAAAAAAAAAATGAAATATAGACGATTAGCTTTGGTATTTTCTTTCCACTGAAAGCTTCCTGGTCAATTCTTTATCTTATTCAAATAACCATGTATATTCTACATCAATCGCACAACAAATTCTAAAATTCGTGCACATTCTACACTAGGGCCTATATAGCACAACTCTCACAGTGTTTTATTAAAACTTAATTGTGTTAATTTAATGAAGTGTGTGAAGTGGGTATTCACGATACTTGGTGTCACTAGTTGTATTAACCCTGTTATGCATATGGATCTTCATTACGCCTCATAAAGACGTAAAAGAAACATCAAGTTATTCTAACAGCTATTTCTCACACAGGGTTAAAATACAACGTTATCAAGTTACTTGTTGAGAATGGAAATCCTATGAAGGCTAATTGTTTTGTTGTTCTTGTGCAACAACTTGTAAATTGAAACATTTATATCGTTACAAACAATACATCATTCACCTGGGAAAATTGAAGTATGAGAGCTAAACAAAGTTTAAAGCGTAAACTGAAAAAAAATAGTGCTTACTGAACTTTTATGTTCCTTGTCCTCAAATCACATTATACCGAGCCGCCGTAGCTTAGTGGTAAATCGTTGGCGTAGCATTCGGGAGGTCGTGAGTTCGATCCCAGCGACCGATCATCCTAACTGAGATTTTTCCAAAATTTTTCCTCAGTCACACCAGGAAAATGCCGGGATGGCACCTTCGACGTAGGCCCTAGCCAACACCTTCCCGAATCCTTTCCCTTCCCCTATCCCGGCTTGAGCCTCAGATGCCTAAAGGCCATAAATACAATTCAAATTCAAACCACATTATGAAACGTGCGGGCTTCTTCGTGTGATAACGGCTACTAGCTAAAGAGAAGTCAAACAATACAAAGAGGTTAAAAAAATATCGGAATTTATCACATAAATTAAAACATATGTACTACAAGGCTACAAATACAACTGGAATACACACGCAAAATAGGAGAAACAAGTGAAAAACTCACTACGTGAAGGTCATCATACCTTCATGTATGTCAATGAATAACATATACTCTACAGACTTTGTGCAAAAATACACTTTAAGTAATTAACATTTGCGCAATTCTGAAATCATGAAACCGAAAAGTGCTAAAAGCGCGTTTGGTATTATTTATTATATTACTGTCTTTCGTTATGCATTACTACCAAAAGGTGCCGACAACCTGGCTGGGAGGGCTCAGTAGTCAAGAGCTCTATAAAACTATTTTGATTCTTTTGAAACCCGTCCCATGGTTCTTGTTATCGATATATTCATGGACGTCGCCAGACAAAAATTGTGGGGGGCCAAAGGAGGGGCGTCGTTTTTTGGGGGGAGCACATCGATTGATGCTACAGTTAAAATTTTATGTACGGGAAACATCTCTTATTTAAAATTTTGGCAGTTTTTGTTCGTAATGTTCTGCTGTAAAAAATAATAATAATAATAATAAAAGGATGGCATGTATCATAAATAAATGAACACTTCTTTGCTTTTTTAGTTATATATATCAATAACAGTAATGTGACATCATAAATACAGTAATGTATTTTCCTTTCTTAGGTTCTAGATGTTTATATAATGTTCTTTTAATTTTATGCTTTTTTGCTAATAATTATTACGTTATTTTCTATACATTGCGTTTTTTAAAGATCTTAACTTCAGTTTAAACAATAATGTTGTTAGTCGAAATTTCATATAAAGATAATGTACTAGATCTACTTACTCAGTCAATGAAGAATAATCCGACAATTTCCATGAAGTTTATATCGGAAGTCTGCACAAGCAGGTCCGTATTAAGGGCGGAGCGATTGGAGCCATAGCTCCAGGGTCCCGCGACCAAGGAAGCCCAAAGGCTTTTTAAAAATTTCTAAAAAATATTACCATAAAAGTTTAAAAAAATGACATTTCTCATTCCTATATCATTTAGAAACCTTCTTGAAAATGTTGAGTGTGTGTCCCCATCATAAAAATAACGTAACATGAGGCCCCATGTATTTTCCCGCTCCAGGGACCCCAATGGTCTTAATCCGGCCCTGTGCACAAGTATGCCTAAATCTAAATTTTACGTACGTCTCTCCATTTGAAGCTGCTCCAAATCAAAGTTTATCCTTTATTTTACTTCTTAGCCAAGGTCTTGACCCAGCCATGACACGAGAAACACCTCTCACAAAATGCACTCTAGACACACGAATGGTGAATGATATGTGGACTAACTTATGTACAAGGCAACTAAGTAACTTCTTGCCGCTTTTTATAAAACCAGAAAGGTATATAAAAATGTAGCTTACCGTTAAGCCTCACCTTTCGCCAACGTTCCTGCAGCTGCGATATGCCCAGGTGGTAAACTCGGGAGGGGTCTTGCACGCAAAGAAGGCCGTGAGTGCCTGCCGCAACTCTGTCTCATTGACGAAGGATTTCGCACGAAGGTGCTTGTTCAGGAATGGAGGAGATGACAATGGGCTGGCGCAAGGTCCAGGGAGTGCGGTGGATGGCACAGTGTCTCCCAGTCAAGCCGCTGTATGGTATCTCTCTCTGCCCACCCGCGCCACATACAGCCTGGCATTGCTAGCCAGGAACAGTACACCCTTGCAATTGGCCAATACTGGCTCCTTCTGCTAGAGTGCCTGTTGCACACGTTCCAACTATTGAAAGTGCAGGTTTAACAGATGGCGGCAGCTCGTAATGCACCACTTGGCGACTGATCAGAACGTGATCTTGGGTGGATATAGAGATGGTCTTGCGTTGGGAGGCATAGGGTCCCGCGATGACAACAAATGTCTAGGATGTCTGGGAGTCTCATACAGGACCCACCTTTTGTCACTGGTGAGCACTCGATCGAATGAGTGTGTTACGGTGCCGAGAAAGCAAGGACAAACAGGGTGTCGTTTGTCGGTTCTAGTTGGCTTCCGACAGTGTGTGGGGTACCAACTTGCTTAACTTGTAGGCTTTCCATCTGCGGGACACGTGAAGTCTGGCAGTTTCATCAGAAACCTGGAAGAGTTAGGCAAGCTCACCACACGCTTGGCTGCTGCCCTGCTCTATGGCTGCATTCAGGGCCTTGCTCGTCATCCAAGGTATGTGGATGACCATTGCGGGGCTTATCACACAGGAACAAATCTCCCAACCTCAATTTCTGAAACCAATGCCTGCGATGCGTTCATTCACAGCATTATCCTCAAAGGCTTGATGTTTTTGGTGTCTTGATTCGGGTGCATACAATCCCACCTTAAAGTCATAAAGCAGACAACCTCGAAGGAGATGCTACACCACCTTCATTTGTATTCCCCACTACTCCTGCGTAGCCTAGTCGGTAGCGCGCTCGATTTCAGTGCGAGCGATGCCAGGTTCGATTCACGGTGGGGCTAAAAAACTTTCGATGTTGACCCAGCATCGTGAGGACAATTTAGGAGCTGCTGTGAATAAAGATAGTAGCGATCACAGTTGAGAGCTTCGGCTGTCCTCTCCCAACATTTGGTCAGCGTGGGAGCAGTGGACCAACTCCTCCCTCCGGGAGAGGCCTCATCCAGTAGATAACTGAATATGGCTGTGAATTATTATTATATATAATACGGAAATATGAGCGCTAAACAAATCCAGTATCTTCAATTCAGTAATTATTTGAATGAGTATAAAC